>JAGFPH010004826.1:16607-93304 GCA_018207615.1 Philaenus spumarius | reverse complement strand
TGAACTTTTTACCGAACCCCATTTTTTTTTAACACAGTATAACTTAACATTTTATTTTATTTTTGTAACCATAAGTTACACCACTCTTCCACCCTATTTCCTAATACCCTTATCATTTATTCACCTACAATAAAATGAGTTGTTTAATCACAAAACGTCTTTAGTAAAACCTCTCTTAATCGGAAACCTTTTAACAGAAGTAGTGTTTGACTGAAACGAACAAAAGTTCAACCACAAAGTACTATTTTTGAGTTGTTTATGACTGGTCTAGCTAAAAGTAGACATGTAGTGGGGTGGGTATAATGACCATGCTGGTTCGCACTGCCCCCCTTTCCACAATGTTATGCTATGAATTACATTAGTCTAGTTTTGTTTCAGACACTTTGGTTATCACTTTTCCTTAATGGATGAGCAAGCGAAATCCTGTAAATTAAGGGATAGAAAGAAAACTGTTCGTTTGCATGTGTGTGTCTGTCAGTATATAGCCCCTCTAACGATCGAACGCCTAGACCCTGGATCGGTTTAATTTAATTAAATTAAAGGCCAGACCCTTGAATTTTTGTCAGTACTTTTTACCTTGTACTGTACCAGTTCGCTCTCTTATTCTGTCTATTAGCTCTCCGCACAGGCCCTAGACCCATGGAAACGGGCAGAATAAGAAAAGAGAAGGCTAGCTACCTTAAAAAAAAATGTCTGTAGAAGGTTCATAGCTCCAAAAAGAGTTTTTTTTAATCAATCATGACCCTTAAATCATCATTTTTTTAACAATCATTTTCTATCTGTTGTATGTGGGGGGGTTGGAATCCTCCCGAAATCATGAAAACAATTAAAATACTGATCATTGGCTAAGCCTAAATCATGAAAAACTATTAAAAAGTGTGTTAAAACTCGATCATATTGGTGAAGGGAAAAACAGTGTGTAAATGTAGAAACTGTATTTTGACATTCTGAGCGCACCATAGGCCTACTCATACCAGTACACGCAGAGCAGAGTCTATTCTGTACTCTGTAACCATATGTTGCAGGCTGATCTCTCTGATTAGTAATTGAGTCAGAACTGCAGACGGTCTGTCGTTCACAGAACCACGGCGCCGGGTGGACGGGCAGATAAGATTCTGCCACGAGCAGTAAATGTAAACATTTTTAAAGCATGTTTTAAAACATAGCTTAAACCCGGACCCCCCTACTTTCCTAAGCTAATCCCCAGACCCCCCGGAAGGCTACCCCCCCAAATATAATTACTGGCTACGGCTTTGGTGAGGCCGTAGGCTGAGATGAGGTTTCGTTAACACGGCTTTGGGTTGGGTTGGGGTTGTTCACATTGCGCTCACTCTTACGCGAAGATTACAGTGTACATCTAGTTAATAATAAACCTAGGCAATCGTACTAATTTTTAAAACTTTCACACAGATGCACCATTTAAAAATTTTACTTTACTAAGCATGTCTGCCACATAGTGCATGTGTACAGTTTGGAAAATGCATCTTATAATTTTTTCTAGTGGCCTGTGCAAATTCTACCAATTTTTTTCAATAATATTGTGCATAATCATATCTGCAGACTGCAGTGCAGTTTTTGGTTTTTAATTGAGCTAGGATACCTAAGTTTTATTTTATTTAAAAAACGTTTCAACGTGTTTTCCAATACGTTTAACACAACATTACTAGTAACACTAACCAACTGAGCTCTCGATTACTCTTGACATCGTAATGAATTGCTGCGAGGTAGCTTAACGGAAACATGGACATTTCGACGGTACTCCATGACAATATTTTCATGAATTGCAGGGCAATTTGTTAGTGTGTTGGGTCGTAAGATCCCTATCCCGGCTTTTACCTAGGCTTATTCTGCACAAGAGTCTACCCAATGCTATATTAACTCGACCTTTTCACTTTTTGGCTGTAATATGTATGTGTGTGTAGCTTTGTTTGTGTGAAACGTTGAGGCCATAGTCCATAGGGGATGTGAACATTATTGATATTTGCGGCAAACATTCATATATACCTTGATGAGAAGCAAAGTTCGTTAAAACTCCCAATAACCAGCACGGAAAGTAAATTTCAATAACTTTGGTACGTAGCATAAAATAAGATCAAGATCCACTCCTGTGGTCCTTGAATAAACGACCACTATGATATGGAAAATAAATTTAAAACTCCTCACCTTACGTCGTTAGGCTTTTAAACTATTTGTGTGAGATAAAAAAAGGTCAAATAAATTTTCCCGAAAATGCATAGCAAACATATAGTTTATGTTTATACAGCTACTCAGACGCATAGAGGAAAAGATGAGGGACGATTCAAAAGAAAGAAACCATCGTTTGGTCAATAAAATATAATATAAAAACAACCTCAGAGGCCGGGTATTACAAAATAAGAAAATAATCAAAAGTTGGAACAAAAGTGAGACAGAGCCTCGAGCCACATCCATTCAAAACAGGATGCAGTGTGTGATTGCAGAGTTGCCAGACCTTGGCCGCCAGATTCGGGCAGAAATTGCTAAAGTTATTGCCTGAAGTTCTAACTTATAGTCTTTAGTAACAGTATGTTTACCTGTATTCAACATTTAACAGTAGAATGTAAAACAACGTCGTTGTCTGCAAAAATATCAGCCAAGGGTCGAATAGCAAACTTACGGCAAAACTACTTTTTTGCTTCAAATATTCTTAGTAAACAAATAGTACGGTATGATACAATTTAGCCTACTAGCCTACACAAACATAGACACTTACTTACCTTCTGCCAACTACTGTCATAAAGATAAATATGTCACATATTGAGTGGAAGAAAGTAGGTCGGTAACACTAGGCCTACTTACTTTACTAAAAAAAAAGAGATCACCAGCTGATGCCTAGTGGTGTTCTAAATTTCAAGTAGGCTATGCAATTAGACAGCTTATTAGGTCTACAACATTTGCACAATGTGGTTGTTTAACGACAAGACTGAACATCCATAACAATATAGCCTACTGTAAAAAAAAAGAAAGAGGCCTAGGCTACAGAAAACCCTAGCCTATCCTAACTTGTTTTAAAGTCTAAACCTATGATTTTTATTAATTAATCAACTTAAACCCATTCAGGATTTTAAAGTTAGCCTACTAATATTAAGTGTTGTGGTGTATTTAAACATTGATTTGCTTGGACTAGGCCTACTAATAATTTTAAAAGCTGAAAATATCGGCATAAATTTATTTTAGTCTTTAGAACACCCTATTTTAGACAGTTATTATTTTAATATATATTCACAATACATACCTCTAAACATTTTTTTAATCAAAAGAGAGATTTTCGATGTACAAAAACTATTTTAATCAAAAATTTCAAAATTATAAGATGCTTGTTTGTTAGTTCTATACAGACCACATTCATAGAAATTGAATTAATGATTGATGATTGAAACAAGTCAAAATAATACACATTTGTTCACTGAACACAGATACAAATGTAGGTGTGATGATATGATCTTTGATTATAACATATACCTTTATAAAAAACGGCTCTAATGATTTTGATAAAATTTGGCTTATTTTGTGGGCACCGATGATGTCAAGAATAGATGCGTGTGAACCCTACCGATAAGTATTCTATACTATACCGTGGTAATTTCCAAGGTCTCTAGAAACCTTGGGTAATTTCCAAGTATCAACGAAAAATATCGATTCTGTGATTTTGTGTTGGAAACATCAGAACCACAGATCACTACAATCAGAATCAACACAATCTATGCGTAAGCGCATACTGAATTTAGTGAAATCTGAATTAACTTTAACTGAAACAATATGGCTGATCGGCTGATTACGTTTTACATTCATTCATCGTCATAGAGTTAGAATTGATTGAGTTCGGTTCAGACTGATATTTTGAAGTGAAGTGTCTTTACTTTCATTTTAAACCTTAACTTTCTTTTGTTAAATCTAATGAGAATTACATATTGAGTGAATCTAACTTGTGTAGTTTTTAAAAGTAGGTAGGTATTTTATTTGCTTCCTTTAGCTAGTTTGCCATTGCATTTTAGACCAAATTTGTGTACCAGCATATAATTTTATAAACACTTGAACTATCTAATACTGTAATCTTAAGTAATTATGTCGTATAAAATAACATTAAAGGCAGTAGCCTATTTTTGTTCACTATAGCCTAGGCCTACCTAGTTTTACAAAGACTTTTTAGACATTTTGTCTAAGCTAGGATTAGGCTATGCTATATAGCCTACCCTAAACTTAGATATTCGAAATAGGCCTAGCCGATGGTAAATGGAAAATTGTGTGTAAATTTACTTTAGGACACCTGACCTTTTTTTTTAAACAGTAGGCCTAGGCTAGTGCTAATACTAACCAAGCACATTGTACTATCGAATGTTAAATGCTGGTAAACATACTGTGACTATGCTAGAGGCTGTAAGTTAGAACTTCAGGCTATTTTTAAAATACAAAACAGCAAGGTGTCTTAATGTAAACTTTAACAAAAAATTTGTTTAACTTTTGAGTTCAGTTTGCTTCTCATACCTAGATTTTACTCAGTAAAAATTGGACCAACCCGAAAATAAGTGAATTGTAAAAACTTGTGGAGCTAATTTACAATATTTATACATGTGTAGATATTTTTTTTAAAAGTATTTTAGGCCTATGCTATATATTTGTAGGTAAACATGCATTTATTTTCCCACTAGGCTAATTATTGAATCACTATCTATTAATTATAAAATCCCACGTTAAAATATAGTTCACAAAATATCGGGTAAAATTTAACACACTTCCTCGCCATAATGCGGTGGCAGAGATGTCGACCTTTGAGCACGAAAATGCTCTAGAATGTGTCCTAATGTTTAATAAAGGATTATTACATCAAAATAATCAGCAAAAATATAGGCTAATTATATAAAATTAAATGGAAGAAATTGAAAAAACAAAATTTTTAAATAAACTTGCCTCACAGCAGGTTAAGTATTAAGAATTAATATTTTATGAAGGTTTTACAGAACAAGGAAAATGACACGATTGATGTAGACCTATGTACCTGAACAACTTAAAAAAGAGTCACTTAAGTTGGAATCTATCACAGAAACAAACCTAATACTAAATGATCATATAGTAAAACTATATATTTATATATGTTGTGTATGTATTACACATACCGTATATAACTTAGATCTATGTACATTAATATAAAAATTATGTCTCCACGTGTGACGTGGCGCATCGAATAAGTCACGATTAAGTTATTAGTTTTAAATTATGTAAGTATTTAATAAATATAGGCTATATGTTATAGGCTATACAAATTACAAAAAATATAATTATCAACCTAAACATAAGATTTGTATATTTACAGTTTATATAAACTAACAAAACCTAAATATTCTAATTAATTTTACATTAATTTGGTATGTCAACTAATCCTTACTTCTCACTTCTTATTCTACGACCGTGGTATCGGGCATTCGCCCATACTCAGGCACTTAAAACAACCCAAAAACACTAATAAAAATAAATATTTAACTCCGTGTGGAGATCGTTAAAATTTCAAAGTTGAAACATATTTCGCGATCGACGTGCCTTACGAAATGTGTTGGAATTTTGAAATTTTAACAATCTCCATACGGAGTTAAATATTTATTTTTATTAGTGTTTTTGTGTTGTTTAGGCCTAAATGTTTGGATGGGCGAATGCCCGAAACTGCGATCGTAGAAAAAGAAGTGAGAAGAAGGAAGGATTAGTTCATGTACCAAATTAAGCTAAAATTAATTAGAATATTAATCCACTAATTGGATTAATTACTAATCCATAGTAACATATTTTTTTTACTTTGTTGCTCCTTTTTTTTCTATAACACAAGGTAGGTTACCATAATATTAAGTCAACCAAACCTAATCTCACTTGGGTAATATCTGTCACCACCATTGTTCATCTTATTTTCAATAGGCCTACATCTTATAATATTAATTTTGTTTAGTAAAAATATAGGCCTAAACTATCTATTGATGCAAATAGAAGTTAGTAAACATATCTTGAAGAAAACATTTATATTTTGTTTAAAATCATAAATTACTACACAGTACTTAGGCTATTAAAATTAAAGGTTATTTGTGTAGGCTGTAGGCCTAGTGTAAACCGCATTAAGACCTAGGCAGATAAGTTACTAAAATGTTTCTTTGTTAAAATGTTACGCACAATAGGCCTGTAATATTGGTTTTATTGTTTTTCCTGAGTGAAATACGGATAGCATATTGTAAGTGTTGTAATTTAGCTTATTCTCAATAATTACCATTTCCATCTTCCTATCAGCCTAATGCTAGACCTAAAGTTGGTCACTCTTTTCTTATTTATTTTGGGGTTTTGTAAACCAAAAACCTCATACATATGCTTCCATCTTCTTTAGCAGATAAACAGAGATTTCTTAAATTTTCTCAGTTTGTTTTAAAATTCTGAAAGTAAATGAAACGGGTTATATGACTACTAAAGGTTGAGCGATGATCTTCAAAACTGTTGAGTGGCATTGGTTGAAACTATGATTAAAAGAATTTGAGGATTAAAGAAATTGGTGCATCTAATGTTACTTCTGTGGTAAGTTAATTCATAGTGCAGTCAGTTGTTTTCAAATTATGCATAGGGTACTAAGACTTCAGTCGTTTAAGCTAATTATAGCCTAGTTTGCACTGGTCGAGTATTTTAGTAGCCTATAGTATATGCTATTACCGGTCGAGTAATTTAGTAAGTGTCTGCACGTGTTGTGAATTTAGTGCATTATTATGTCTTCACAGAGACAGGATCTCGTTTTGAGACACTTCTTTGTGTTGACAACCTTCAATTCCCATGGCGCTGACAATGGCTGAATAAAGTGCTTCACTCATCGTTTTTATAAGTTGCATCATGTACATCCAACAAACAATCGTGTTTAATGCATTCTTGCACGAATTTAACTGTAGTGTATTCCGACCACCTGGCCTAGATATACAGAATAATCAACACAATACAGTACCGGTAACAAACACGCACACAATATACGCAAAATTTACAATATACCAATACAACTACCTTTGTACTTTCGGAGATGAACAATCCACTGTTAATGTACTTGACTAAATGAACATGTCCGGGCTGGAAGCTAAACTACACTGTGTGTATGAAGGTGGTTACTGAGCACTCGCCGATTCCACTCGACTACAACTAAACTACTCGACTAAAACAACATGTCCAAACGAGTCAAGTACTAAACTACTGAACTAAAATACTCGACCCTTGCAAACTTTGCTTATGGGAGCTTCATTTTATGAATCTTGGGAGCGTTTAGGCCTGTTATGTATAATACATACAAGTTAGTGCTTAATTGTTTACCTTAGTTTTGATTTAAGTCGAAAAAGTGTTTTGCTTAAAAAACGGGTGAAGTCGTGTTGATCACGATCTAAGTCCACTTTATGCTTACATAGAAGAGTATATAAATAGAGATGTAAAATTAAAATATGAGATTGGCTATATAGCCTATATAATTATGGAAGCTATATACAAATTATTAAAGGACAAGTTCTTGGAACTTTCATTATGAAAGTGTTTAACCATATTATATTGACTTACCATTTACAAAATGTTTAATGAGGAGTTTTGCATAGCATAAATTGTGGTCTTCAGTGAATAGAAGAAAGGAACTTCAAACCAAACAGAACTATAACTGATCTAGTACTAAACTAATCCTAAGTGCACTTCAAGGATTGTCACACACTGAATAAATTATACAACCACCATTGCTTACTACTAGAAAATAAAAATCACACACCTATAGAGATATTTAACTGAATTATCCATCCTATTTGATCATGTTTGACTATAATTTGGCAGTTAATGGGCTTCCTTCTTCAAAATAAAAAAATCTATCATAAAGAAGTTATTTTTGTACAATATGTGGATGACTTCTAAGCGTCAATGATCAACAATGAGGATCTTTGGAATAATGTGATGTCATGACCTGATGGATTTAATGGCATAATACAAGAAATACAAACTTAGGAAACAAATATCTGAGATATGCTCAAAACAATAGTTCAGAACCAACACTATAATTAGAAACAAGCAAAAGATCAATCAAAGTAAAAATTAAGAAATGAAATGGCCATATGTGAAGAAAGGGAGAAAATAAGGCTATGAAGTCATGGATGTTCAGAAAAGAAATGGTGGAGAGGAAGAATTAAGAAAATGAGTGGAACTAGGTTGGCTTTAATTTAAGGAAGGATAAGATAGTGATATTGGATATAGTGATATTGGCTTTTAATAGAATACGCAAGAGCGTAGAAGGAGAAGATGACCAGAAATCGAATGGCGGAGAAGAAGTTGTGTTTGGAGAGGTGAAGGTGATAGCGTTTGATAAAGTTAGACGTAGTCCTTCGTATTGGCCTAGTGTTACTTGACGAAATGAAAAGACATAAGTCTAGAAAAGCATTAATCATAATGTACCTTTTCATTTGGATATAAACCAAGATTGCCAATTTACAACTTCTGGTTTTCAGCATTCAAACTGTATAACTACAATTTTCAGTAGTAAATGTGGTGAAGTAGTTATCCCGACTACATATCAATGTGTTTATGAAACTGCTCAGTTGAGAGGGATTATTATTGATAACAAATGATGAATAGTATTTCTCTACTTCCTAAAATTTGAGATACCCTACATAATGTCAACAAACTGTGCTTGTTTTGAATAGAAAGAAGAATATTTTAAGTTTTGATTTATGAAAGTGGAGAAACTGAATTTTAAAATGTTAAAACCTGCAATAATAGTGAAGAAGGAATCTTTAGGGTATTTCTCAAAAAGTGTGAAAATATACTTGTAAATCAAAACCTGTGGTTTAAATAAAATAGTAAATGATGTATCAATCATTTTACTGCTTGGCTTTTTAAATTACATTTTCTTTATACAATCATATTAAAAATAAATGTTCATTGCGCTTAGAATCTATAAAATGTACTTTTAACACTGATATGTACCCTAAGTTTTATTAGTCCTCCTGGTTGTTTTCTATCATTTTAGCCTCTCTACTTCAAAAATTACAAGTACCCTAACCTCATCACCAAGTTATAAGTCGGTTTAAAAAAAACCTTTGATAATGATTGTGCTATTTTTGACTCTTTCCTAATCATGAGTCTGTTATCGCCCCCAAGGATTGTTATTTTTTGGGAAAACTTATGCTCTTCCTGGTCTACAGTTCTCAAATTGTGAAACAATCGAAACGTGTCAACTGCTACTTGAATATAAATCGGTAATTTTTACCAATAAATTACTGACAAATATCTTTAAATATAATAATCTGTTAGTTTTGAATAAGCTTCATTGGAATATAGCGCTGCAATAGTTATACAACTTGTGTTCTATATTGTTTGATATTCCATAAGAAGACATCAGATTTGGAATTGGTTTTACTGCTTCTTGGTAAGTTTACATTTGAGGAAGTTATAGAAATTTAATGTAATTTTATATGTGCAAAATTATTTAAAAACTGTCTATATTGCTATCTAGGCCTGTTTCTAACTTATGTTAGCTGTTCGTTTTATGCTTGATAAACGATCGTTGTGGGGTGTGTGCGTAAAAGGATTACTAAAACCTTTTATTTTTCAGTATTTGCTATTCTCTTAAAATTTAATTTGATGCTCAATATTTTAAGGAAAGTTTTTGAGTTTTGGGACGCAACTTTTAATTGGTTTCGTCTTAATAGAAATAACGTTGTACCAGAATCAGGTAACTGCTGTAGACTTCAGAATTAAAAAATGTACTTGTATTTTTTCTCTTCAAAATTGTATTTAGTATCATAGCCTATCTTCTAACAAGAATTTTTCATTATGAATATTTGCTGAAAATCAGCTCCTTAAAAGCTAGGGCCTTAGCATTCACTAGGGTGGATACTGATTTTGATTTTATGCTATACATTTTTAACGTAATTTCTGTAATATATAACGATTTTAAGAAACCAGATGAATCTATGTTCTAAATGATATTTTTGCTAGTATATTAGAATGACTAAACAAGGCCTAAATTATACTGCTTCATTCAGAGAGATTGCTAGTAATCCATGTCAATTTAATTTGGTGCCTAAATTAGAAGTGAAAAAGCATAGTCCAAGACTGGGATTTAAACCCACGATCTTTAATAATTAGTATTAAATAACACTGCAAGTAGACTTAAGATTAATTTCAATGTTGTGTGTAAAAAAGTAGTTAGTCTGTTAGTTAACTAAAATGCAGCAATCCTTAGTGAGATCCTTCAATATCTGGTGTGATCAGGATAGCTAAGTAGTCAGACCATAGCACCAGAAAGCTTAAAAGGTCCTGGGGTCAAATCCCGGTCTTGTTCTATATTTTTTCACTTGTAATTTCCTTTGCTGGGGAAGTGTATAACGTAAAGTTATTATAACTTAGAAAACATTAATATTAATTCCTATCAATAATTGATTATAATGTGTAAGTTGAACATTTAACGAACAACTTATAGTTTTAAGTACATAAAGTAGTTTTATTTTAACCGTTTTAGTTAATTTCAAGCATCTTGTTGTATGAACTAATTTCTTCAAAATCTTTCCTTTATTACTCAAACATTTTCAAGTCCATTAGATTTTTAATATCACCCTGAGAATTAAGACAAATCTAACAGGACCTCGTGTATCCAGTTCAGTTGATCAGTTTAGACTATTGGGTGTAACATCCGGATAAACATACATAGACTAGACTAATTAACTTAAGACCCTCTTGGGGTGCTGCAGTCAGGTAACTATTCAAAATCAAAGTTGTTCTAATTTTAGTTAACTAGGCCAGCAAGTTTCAGAAAATCGGTTTTGATGTTTCTTCATTAACATTCTTTTGCAGCCGCTTTTCTTGCCCTTGAACAAAAGTCACCGTCTATTTTGATATCAGGATGGAGGTTCATACCACAGTGTATTGATTTAAAATTTGTGTTTAGAACAAAACAATAATTGGATGGTAAGAAAGTTCCAGCGCTTGATTATTGTGAATTATTTTAATGTCCTATTTTTTACCAGATTTAGCTCAAAACTTTAAGTGTCACACTGTAGTATTTTACCGTTTGAATTTGGAATTGACGCTTCATTAATGAAGTTGAAAATATTAAAGGGAATGATAAGTATCAGCAGCAAGTAATTACTTTGTGTGACTAAGGCTTGAATTTAGGCCTGAAGGATAAGTATTATTATGACTAAGTTAGTGAGTATAGTAGATTAGTTTATTTAGAAATGCTATTATTATTTAAAAAATGATATCCTGAGTAGTGCTGATATGTTCTTGCTACACAGATCATTGAAAAGAATGTGATGTGTTAAGTGCATTTTAGAAATATATTTTATAAACAGATCATAGATAACATTTTAATTTAGATAATTAACTATAGGAAGATTTATATTTTTAAGTCTTAAACTTGGTCAGTCATAACAAAAAGTTTTGGTATAAGTAGGCCTAATCATAGAAAGGTGTTCAATCAATAAGGCCATTTCTTAAATACATTTAGTTCTCTCTAGAAATTTACCACCATTCCATAACGTCAAAATTTGCTGTATTAGAAGGGCCATTTAATGGGATAATATTGTAAATGAGTAAAGAAAAGTTGTAACAATTAACAATCTTCAAAAATTTCATACAAGAAATGTATGGTGAAACCTAAGGTCAGGAATAGTAAACGAGCACCGATCATGGTCCCCAGAACATGTTTTGTAGTGTAATTAAAAATTATATGTATATGTGTGTTCGCACTCTAACGACTACATTTCAAGTCCGATTTGGTACGCACGTTGGTTGTTGAAGTCGCTCGGACAAGTTTGTTAGCCAAAAAAATCCCACAACCGGAAGTACGTTTTTTGACCGGAAGTAACTATTTTTTGACATTTTTTATACTAAAATGAAACTTTTTAGGGTTTTATATAAAAAAGAAATATATTTTGGATATTATTTTGCACATTTGTTTTTTGGACACGACCTTATAGCTCGCTTAGTTCCTCCAAAATGTAAAATACCCGGTTAATAGACGCGGGGGATTTTACTGTGGTGCATCTCCTGATCCGAAGCCAACAGCATAGTTTGTGTGAAGCGAGCAAAGCAAAGCAGTTAATAATCCGAGGCCGCAAGGACGAGGTGCAAACTCGCAAAGCGAGTTTTTCCGCTGCTGGAGGTTTAGGTGCAACCAAATTTTACTGACATATTTCGAACCCCGTATTGGGTGCCTTCGTGAGTAGACCAATTTCCCAAATTGTTGGTTGAAACCCTAAAACAAATAAATTTAATTTTGGAAATTCGCTAAACTTACGTCAGCGGTCCAGCTGCGTTATCGAATTATTTATTTTGTAATATAGTTCAAATTGGACATCAGTCTGTTCGAAATTGTGCTTAACGTCAGGTTTAAACCAAGCCAATAACAATGGTACTTTGTGGCAACCAATTGCTGCTTTTTGTATGAATTTCTTATGCAGGTTTAGTCCAAAGATATGATACAAATTAATAACACAATCGTATATTTTAAAGTAAAATGTAAAAATAAAAACACAGTCAATGCGTAGTTTGAAATATTTCACAGTCGATATAATAGTTATTAAGTATTACAAAATAGTTCACTTTCTGATTGGATGTACGTTTTGGCAGCAATACCTATCAGTCAGATTATTTCGGAAGTAAGTATCAACTTGTCTATTGTGTTCATATTTTTCATTGTAATAAACGGTGGTATATAAATACATGACTTACAAATATAAATTTTAACAACATTTGCATTTTTTTCAGTCAAAATCGAAGATTGATTTAAACTTCATTCTGGAAGACAAGTGCGCGATCGGGTAGCTTTCATAACAGTATGGAAGGCTACGCGAACGTTAACGCTAATCTTCATAATTTTGATGATCTTGATATCGAAGGAAGAATAGTGGACGATTGGAATCAGGATGCAGATTTTTCTGCAGAAGTTAAGGTAGATATCTGTCCAATTATTTTGTTGGTGATAGTACTATGCAAACAATACTGGATAGTTTTATTACTTTTTGTATTTGAAATTCTTGTCCGATTAATTGGCGAGAACAATAAAATTATTAGCAGCACCCAAGTGTTGTACTTGATACAGATCATTTATTTTTTACTTAACTTATAGGAAAATATATATGGAATGTGTTAAGATTTTAATGGTAAGTAAGATGTATCAAATATAATTTAAAACTTTAATTTAATGTGAATAATTAAGGAAATGTTATTAATTTTTTGCCATCCTAGCACGCTTCCTATACGCATCGAGTATAGAAGCCTGGGAAAATATATAATCTCTAGTTGTTAACTAAGAAAGCATAAAAATATCCATAATCCATGCAAATTGTTTAAATATATTTACAATAAAGTTTATTGACTTTTGTATAACTTACACATTTACCCTCGTTGAAGTTTAGGAAATGTATCGTCTCAATAGATATTACGGTAGAACCCCTCTAATCCGTCACCTTTGTGACTGGGGGGTATCGTCGGAAACAAAAAAAAGGTCGGTTTATCAGAAAGTTATCCACTGAAACAAACCGGGCACCATAACGGGTTTTCCAACGATCAACATTCACTTCTGATACGTTGAAGAAACTCGCAACTGTACACACAATGTAAAACAAATATACTGTAACGAACAAAGAAGAACACTGTCGGTAAAACCAACGAACAGTAAGCACTAAAACTGCAGAGTACAGTACAAAAAACATGCACAACAGAAACGATACGAGAGATAACGGAGCACTAAAACGGACAAACGATAACAGCAAGTAAACAACAATGGCGCGACGGGATGTAAGTCACCAATTTGGGCTCGAACACGGTCGGATCAACCGGAGCGGCGGACGAGAGGGGATTATAGTTGAATTTGCAATAGCTTATAGACTTTCAAGTTTCTGGCTTCAGACTCTTATCAATTTTGGCTGTTATTGTGTATTTATATTACTCGTAAGTCATATTCATAAAAAGTACCATAACATTAAAAAGTAAACTAGATTTTCAGGAAAATTATACGCAACATATCACATACATACGTGGTGATTCTGTTATGCTCGGACATAATTTAGGGGTGTTCGTATGGGTCAAAATAAACATATGCCCCAAAACAATTGTTTTACCAGTTATCCGCCATTTTGTTTTTTTAGTAAATAATTTATATCTCTGGAACACCATAACCGATTCATATAAAATTTTACACATTACTCTTAAAATGTAAAGGCCTAGTTTGAAAAAAAAAATCAACTGTTCCAATAATCCATTTGTAAATGGCGGTTATTTAAATATTTAAAATGAGACTAAACCGTAATTGTTTCAATCCCAAAAGTAATTTTACGTGAAAATTAACAAACAAAGAATATCAGTAAAACATTACTCCCATTAGTCTACTTTAGTTTGAAGCATTACAATAATACATCCACCCACTCTCAGCAATGCACACTAATTATTTGTAGGTGCAAATTATGGTTTCCCAAAATGAATAGTCAAACGAACATAGCAGTTGAATATCTAGCTTTAATGTGACATTTTATTTTAAAGCTTACAATAGAATAAATTTATAAAAATGTTAAATTTTGTGACTTATTTTTAATAGATAACGAAAAATGTAATTTAAATTACTTTTGTCAAATCTTAATGCATACCAATTACCAGTCCTTTCACCGTCCACCTTATTTAGACAAAACAACTTGTCTTCCAAGAAAACACTGCACCCTCATTTATTGGAGATTTAATGTTTATTCCTTTTCACTTTCACATTGAACAGATATTACACGACGCAATAAACGGTGACATAGCTGAGGCGCAAGTCTACTTTCTTTCAGGCTTCGCTTTTGTCGTTTCAAAAAAGTAAACAGTTTGCTTTAACTGACAAACACGTTCATAACTATTTTTTGCCAACGAACGATTACTGTGTGGCAAATACATTTACTTGTTTTACACGGGATATACTGTACGTCCGTCTCCTTTAAGGCTCTGAGAAGATCTGATCACTTCCTTTTCTTCTAGAAACACAAATACTGCAGAAGTCATTGAGTTTTATCCTAATGCAGGACGTAATTTTCCACAATTTTCCACATAGGTCAACTGTGTTTCTTCATTAACTGTTTTTAATTAAACATATAGTTATCTTGACTTCCGTTTCTATTTGCCAACAAATATTTACTTTTTATTAATAACTATTAGTAGTCAGTTTTACGGAGTTTTGAAATTATTGTCACATCGTATGTTATTTAATAAAAAATCGTTTCCTATTTATGAAATGTGACGTTCCGCTCGATTTCGGCTTCTCCAGCGAGGTCGTCTTCCCTTTGTCGGGTGTACCTTCAGCTCTCGTGCGAAAATACGGGCTTTTGCCAAGATGGTTGGCGGTGAAGAAGGCTTTGGAAGTATTTCGGCGAAACGAGGATTGTTTAAAAACGTTAATTTAAACATTCCTGATCTCTCTGCTGGTCCGAATCGTACAACTAATCTTAAGTCAAAATAACGAATCGTATGACTTCTTTTTAGGAAAGTTGAAGTAATGGTACCAATCTATATACACGGTTATGAATTGAAATACTGTGACGGGTCTGCAAGATAATTTTGGTTCAGTTTTTGTTATTTTTAAGTTGGTATTATAGGTTAGAAGGTGTATACTGTAATTTAGTCGAAGTATTATATGCAAAATAAAAATGTATCGGAGAAAAAGAATCAAGGTGGAAAAATTATAAATAGAAAACCATTAGTCCTCTCTTTTTATAAATTAAAATTTTATGTTTCCTTTGAATTTATTAAATAAACCATTTCTATGTTTATATCGTACTAGGGGCTCTGCCCCTGGACGCTTCGCGTCCCAACCCCGCCTCGGCCTTCGGCCTCAGATGGCTGCTTCGCTTCGCTCGCAGTTGGAAAATTTGCTGAAGAATCTCGTTAATCTTTGACTCGTTTGTACATATGTGACCAAGCACAAATCAGCTGTTTTATTTGGCAGCTGACTCAAACTCATTAAACATTATCTCCATAAGATTAACATGGGAAATTTGAAGGATTGTTTGCCGAAGCGGGATTGAAGGATTCTTTCTCGGGTTAATAGCGGCTAAAGGGATGATTGGATATTGAATCTGACGGAAAATCTCTTCTTTAAAATTTAATTTTCTACAACTTTTGTATTTAACATTTTTTGCTATTTCTTACCGCTTTCTTACTAAATGCGCTCAAAGTGGGAAAATGTAGAAATTGAAAAAATCGAAAAATATCTCCCGCCCAAAAGGTACTTCCAAAATTTAAAAATGTTAAATTCTGGCAATTTTCTCGGAAGTTTTTCGTCGAGAGCTTTAATTCAAGTATGAGGTCGAGGGGGGTACGATTACGGGAAGTGCCTAATAATTAATGTCAGTGATTCAGTGAAATCGTCTAGCTTTAAGGACTTTGGGCGGAGCCTCCCTTCTCGGAAGAATAGTGGCTAAATGGAAGATTGGATCTTGAATCTGACGGAAAATCTCTCCTTTGAAATTAAATTTTCTACAACTTTTGTATTTAACATTTTTTGCTATCTCTTACCGTTTTCTTACAAAACGCGCTCAAAGTGAAAAAATGAAAAAATTTAAAAAATCCAAAAAAAATTTCCCGCCCTAAAGGTGCTTGCAAAATTAAAAAATGTTAACTTCTTGCAATTTTCTAGAAAGTTTCTCGTCGAGAGCTTTAATTCAAGTATAAGGTTGAGGGGGGTCCGAATACGGAAAGTGCCTAATAATTAATGTCAGTGAATCAGTGAAACCGGCTAGCTTTAAGAACGTTGGGTGGAGCTTCCTTTCTCGAATGAATAGTGGCTAAATGGATGATTGGATCTTAAATCTGATGAAAAATCGTTGGTCTGAAATTAAATTTTCTACAACTTTTATATTTAACATTTTTTGCTATCTCTTACCTTTTTCTTACAAAACGCGCTCAAAGTGGGAAAATGAAGAAATTGTAAAAATAAAAAAAACCATTCCCGCCTAAAAGGTGCTTCCAAAATACAAAAAATATTAAATTCTGGCAATTTTCCCAAAAGTTTCTCGTCGAGGGCTTTAATTCAAGTATAAGGTTGAGGGGGGTCCGATTACGGGAAGTGCCTAATAATTAATGTCAATGAATCAGTGTTACCGTCTAGCTTTATATAAGTAGATATGATGGATATAAATAATTTTAAATCCGTATGAATCACTTTCCAATTGCCGAGTTATTTAAAGAGTTTCAGTAACTGAGTAAATTTACTTATATTTTATCTACAAAATTAAAAACATTTTTAATAATTACTGGTCCTTCCGGATACCCTGTTTCACAATGCTGTATTCATAAGGTCTCGGAAATCGTGATTTATGAAAAGTATGTTTGCGAATTTATTATTACACTTACGTATTTGATGCATGACCAGCAAAAGTCTTGTTATGGTTTCACGATTTGACTTGTGAAAGAGTTTTGAATTGCGATTGATTTTCCTCCGAAGATTGGAATTTGGAACTTTGGGAACATCAAAGAAGAACGGAAATGATGAAGAATTACTTTTTTTTAAATTTCTTATATTTATTTGTTTGATGAAATTGTAATCAATTAAAATAATAATACATGTGTCTAAATAATACAATTTATTGTGTATGGTAATTTATTTGAAGTAGGCCTTGTTTACATTATATTTTAAGAAGGAATTTAGGTAACTTAGTTATTATAAGTATTCAGTGTACTTAAAAATATAAAAAATGTCATATACATATTCAGTATGCCTATATGTGTATTTTTTTTATGGTTACATTAAATTTACAAAACATATGTGTGAGAATAAGGGACTTTGACTTCTATACAAAAATAAACGATTTTGTAAATACAGATTATCCGGACAGAAAATACAGTTAAGGTTTAGGAAAGAATATTTTTTAATAAAAATAAGCATGAATAGAGTTTTAGAGGCAAGAAAGAACCCAGAGTTGTAATCTCAAAATGTAAATGAGAAATTTTAAGTACCATTTTAAATCATTAAAATGAAATAAATATACTGCGTGTAGAAGTAAATTTTTCTAAAATTTAATGAAAATATGATTTAGGAATGTAATTTAACCGTTGATTATTGATTAAGAAAATTTGTATACTATATAGCAATATATTTTTAAAGAAAAATGTATGTACAGGGTGATCCAGAACTATGCGGAAATGTCTCGGAAGCTCATTCTGTAGCTAAAAATGAGAAAAAAGTTCATGTAAACATAGGTCTGAAAACGTTTCCAGATATCCGCTATTTAAAAAAAGAAAAGTAATTCATATCTAGAGAACTATTTGGCTGATTTAGTTCAAACTTGGCATAAAGTTTAACCTAGCTATGATATATCTCAAGAAAAATAAGGGATTATATCCAATCATGCGTTTCAAAATGGCGGTTGCTTGAAAATTTCAATTCTAAATTACTCAAAAACCGTACATTGTAACAAAAAATGTCAGGAGACCTTTTTTGTATCCCTATCAGATGGTGTAACTGTAAATACAACCGGAAGAAGGATAATAGTTAAGTTAAAGATAATAACAGCATTTTACATACAATATTGTTGTATTTACTGTGTTGGTATTTGATGCCTGGTTGAACAAACCAATTATTTCACATAACTTAACTATTATCCTTCATCTGATTGTTTTGACAGTTATAAAATCCGATATTGAATCAAAAGGGCTACAAAAAAGGTATCTTGGAATTTTTTGTTAAAATTTACGATTTTGAGTAATTTAGGTTTTGAAATGTTTAAACGGCCGCCATTTTGAAACCAATGATTTGATATAATCCCTTATTTTTCTTGAGATATGTCATTATTGGGTTAAACTTCATGCCAAGTTTGAAGTCAGTCAGTCATACCGTTCTCTAGATAAGAATTATTTTGTACAAAAAACAAAATGGCGGATATCTAAAAAAACAAAGCGTTTTCGGGTCTGTGTTTTTATGAACTTTTATTCTTATTTTGACCCATAGAACCATTCCCCGAAGTTTGGCACTTTACTTATGGGACACCCTGTATAAATTTTTAACCATGGCCTTGATCCAAACAACGTACATCATCGTTTTTCTTTCTACTTCATCTTTTCTAAGACAAATGCCCCTTTGTCCCTTCTGATGAAATAATAATCACTTCTAAAACATAATTTATAAAGCTGAGAACACTAAATTAAATATATTCACATTTATTTTTTAAGTAAAATATAACTAAAAGTAAATTATACTATACAGAAAGGAAAAAATACGTATACATAAACACACTCACACCCTCAAACACACACACATTCAAGAACATCCTTCAAAATACCCATAAAAGCGCTCGAAACTACCCAAAGCTGTTGCAAAACCAACAACTCGAAACCTTCTTGAATTGAATACAATCAATGATGCATTTCAAACTCTCCGGCAATTAATTCCAAAGCCTACTTGATGTCACAGTGAATGATTTATTTAACATCTCAATTCTGTGCCTGGCCATAAGTAATAATAGTGAAGCCCCTCAGTATATTGGGAGTTATAAAGAAATTCAAGAGAGCACATACTATTTTTTTATTAATAATTTGTTAGGCTAATGTTAAAAGACTAAAATGTGGGAGAATGAAGGGGAGTTTTTAGTCTTTTATTAATTAATGATATAATATTGGTTAATTTATTGTCTATGGTTATTACTTATATAATCAGATTACGATGATCCAACAGCTGTTATCAAAGAACATCTCTATTAATGTTTGTCGATTCTCTACCAATTAAAGTTAAACGGATAAATAAAAAAACAATAGCTTTTAAAGCAAAAAATGTATGAATATGAAAATGATATGACTACTCTTGAATCCATGTGTTTTATTTAACAAAAAATGGGCAAATAATTTAAGACACGTTCCCTCACAAAATTTTACTATGATGAGTTTAGAATATAAGAGAGAGCTCCGGTTAAAAACATAAAGGTTAGCTCCGGTCCGATAATACTGTCTTACAATTTAGATTAAATTATATTTAAAGTCTAAATGGTTAATGTTGATTGTAAATTTAAACTGAGTAACAAATACTACAAAATATAAGTTCAAACAGAAACAAATTGGGATCGAATCTAAATCGGTGATATGACAAATGTTTTTGGATTACTGAGGTAAGTACATTTTCATTTTCAAAAAATATTTCACAAAATATACTATTCATTTATTGTTCCTAAATCTTAATCCTGATTTAATAATAGGATGAATTGTAGGCTCTCTGTGTTCAACCGATATTAGAGGACAACAAAGAGCAACAAAACCTTTTCCCTTTATATGCCTAAGGGACTCTATCAACCTTAATTTAATGACTAGTTATTTAAATGTTTTGTACACCTAATATGTCTATATTGATCATCAATTACTTAGTAATAAGAACATGATACCTCTTTGTTAGTGTAGTTTGATTTACAGGTATCCGTACCATTTCAATTTCATTATTTCAACAGATTTTTACATTCAATTCTGCAATTGGAGAATCACAACATGAAGTGTTTGTTGCTTATGCAAGGTTATCGTAAATATTGCCTTAATTTAAAAAAAGTTACATCTTTTTAATAGGGTGTATATTATATAAAAGAGATTTATTTTTTAACGAACAGAAAGGTTGAAAATTATTTTGCAACCTGATATTGGTGAGTGCGTTAATGGATTGACAGTCTCTGTGATGAAAATAGCTTATCTGTTGGCAAGCCTGTACGATGTGGACCATGCAATAGAAAGCTCAACGGGTGCTTTTTGCTGGATTCAAATTTGTTTTCATGTTCAACATAATTTTATACAAACTTGCGGTTGTTGCGCATCAGATCATAAAGCCCCAACAATGGTACAGTCAACTACGAGGCCAGACATGTTCCGACAAACAAGGCAAGTAATGTAATATCGATTTCGTATCTGCCGATTAACGTGTGTTACAAATATTCCGAACTTTCTTCCTCATTTTAAGACCAAAACGTCCTCAACTATGGAAGCAGTGATTTTTTTAATCGTGCGTTCTTTTTCGACGACGCTTTACTTCCAGATTACACTTGGATGAGTCATTTACTGTGTATGAAGTAAATTGCAATAGTAATAAGAATGCTGAAGTATTTATATTAATTGTTTATATGTTTCACAATTATTATTGTCATATTTGAATTTAGTCTGCTAGAAATACTTTATATTTTATTACGTATTCTTCATACTCGGTACTGTTTTGTATTTTCGGTCGTATCACAGCACACGACTAAACCTTGTGGTACGATTTCCACAGGCCACCTATTGCCGCAGGTAAAATTTAAAACAGTTCCCCAAAATTAGGATTTATTGAGTCTAATTTACTAAATTGTTCACTTCTTCTGATTCATTCAATCAATTTGATAACAATGGTTCGTGTTTTTTATTTGGTCCATACATTGTCCGCTGTGATGTATTATATATACATAAAAAAAAAACGGTTAAAACTTATGTTATTTTTAATGATATAATAATACACTTTGAATTGCGACTGTTACTCGCAGTTACCTCAAGACTCATCAACTGAGATGTGTAACAACTGTTTATAAACTGCTGATTTTATACTAGAAATAATCAATACTTGACGATTTGGACTACTGAAAAACAATTCAATATTCAATATGGTATATCTAAACGGGTTAGAAAGTTTATAATTTAGATGCTGTGCTCATTCAGGATGATATTTTGCATCACCCTCGTGCCAAACCACCGATGTAAAGTTATGAGAGTGGGTTGTCATGGCAAACTTCATAAAGGGTTATTATACTTTTTAATTAGTATTAAATTGTAAACGGACGTCAATGTTTGCACAAAAAAAGGAGAAGTGCAACAACTTTGTTCATTTTATAATTGTCTTTCATTTCATTTATTGTGTATGTTAATAATTGTGTGAAGCTTAGTAAAAATATCTTTGCCTTACTAAATAAGATGTGTAAAATCTCGCAAAGCGCAGTCCACAATCCGAGGTCGCAAGGTCGAGAACAAAGTTTAAAGTACGGTTAGATGTTATAGCTAGTGGTTATGCCTGTAGTGTTTTAAGAATGCTGGTTTTAATGTTTTTAAGGAAGATGAACAGAAACGTATTTTGGAAACCAAGGTGCGCCTGGACGATGGGACGTTTGGAGAAATGTGTTCTGTGGTTAAGAAGCAGCACGGCTTCTCATATACGTGCCATGTATGTACAATTACATGCTCTGGATGGCCGCAGTTTAAAATTCATCTGGGAAGCTCGAAACATTTCCACTATATGCGCTTACCAGATCACCCGAGGAACAAGTTCGTTAAGTTGGATCCAAATGGTAAGATTGTTAAACTGACTTGCTCTCACTCAAAATCCGGGTGTTTCTCGACCTCGTCAAACATCCGCTTCAGCTCTTCTGTACTTTGCCATCCGCTCTCGTACTTCTTTAATTCCTGGTCACATGATCTGCTAAGCGAATTTGAGGTCTTCCCATAACAGGCAGTGATCCAGCTAGTCCTCTCCGAAACCTTTTACTGATCTTCCCCGCTTTATCATCACAAGACCTGTGCATATCAATCTTTTACTTTTTATCATCACTATTATAACATGATCTGTGAATACATTCTGTTTTTCTCAATTCTCCATCCATCCCCTTCTCATTGATCGGTTGTATTAGGCACTATATTTTATATTCAAAGTAATCAATCTTTCTTCATAAGGTTATACCTCTGCACCATATAGTAAAACTAGTCGAATTATAATCAAAAAGTAATAACTTTCTGGTTTGTAACACACATTGCTTCAGATATGAAAAAGTGTATAAATAAATCCCATATCTCTAATTACTTTTAGAATGATAGATGACAAGATAATTAATTTAAGGTAACAATCAATACCTTTAAAATGAGGGGCCACAAAATAGGGTTTACATTTAAACATTTTGAGCAGCCTCAAAAACTTGGAATTTTTCCTCCATATCCAAAAAGTACATTTTTATGCCTTATAAACATTTTATGAATTCAGCTTTTCTCTACCCATTCAACAAACAGTAAGAGGAGTGTCTCTAGACTTTGACTTAACCCTGTACTATATAATAGTATGCGGTTTTATTACCCATTTTGCTTGCCGACTTGCCTCTCTACAGAAACCAAGCTACTTGATTGAATGTAGTTGTAACACAAGGATAGTAAAAAGGTTGTACAAATTAAGGTAAGATTTATCTTTACAAATTAGTGATTTGGTGTGGAAACAGAACTACTAAAATATTGTTCTTTTAAAGGAACCTTTTAATTTAGCGAAATGAATGAGAAAACTACATAGTAGACTAAATTTGAGAAAGTCCTTGGTGGTTTCTAACTGATTTAACTACTTTTTACCACAGAGTAGTTTTTCAACACATTTAAATACTTTTTTACCATTGCTAACTTCTATGTGGATTTTTCTAAATTTTAAATGATAACAAATTGTACGCTTTTAACACTCTATGAGCAGTGGCATAAGTCTTTTGAACCAGTCGGCCATCTTTCCACAACCCATTTTTGTGTGTGCATATTTCAAACTTTTTTTAAAATTTTGTGTACAGTAGCCTAATATAAATTTTTGAAAACCCTTTATAAATGTGTCCAATTTAATATACACCGTCGAAGTGGAACTCTGCTGCATTTATCGTTTTTAGAATGTTGTAAACTTTTTGTAGTAATACTAATACGGATCCATTAAAACCCGCAATTTTGTCATGGCTAGCCAAAACATACAGTACTGAAGCAAGACTTGGCTGGGAGGTATTCAAATTTGTAAAAACCCACAATTGTGTACCGTCCAGTATGTATGCAATGTCGTAGTCAAGCTGAATGCTCCCACATTTCTAGATATAATTTTTTCTAAAGAAATGTATTTTTTAAATAATTCGACCACGCAGCTGAACCGCTGACGTGAGTTGAGCAAATTTCCAAAATTAAGTTTATAGACCGATATTTTAGGGTTTCGACCAACAATTTGAGAAATAGGTCTATTCACGACGGTGCTGAATAGCTGCAAAATGGTTCGCACGCCATTCCGCATATTGGGAGTATCTTCAATAACACAAAGCATTGCGTGCTTCGCACGCCATTCCACATATTGGGATTGTCTTCAATACACAATGCATTGCGTGCTTCGCACGCCATTCCACGTATTGGGATTGTCTTCAATAACACAAAGCATTGCGTGCTTCGCACGCCATTCCACATATTGGGATTGTCTTCAATACACAATGCATTGCGTGCTTCGCACGCCATTCCACGTATTGGGATTGTCTTCAATACACAATGCATTGCGTGCTTCGCACGCCATTCCACATATTGGGATTGTCTTCAATACACTATACATTATGTGCTTCGCACGCAAGCCCCACGGTAGAATCCACCACATGGCTTTGAACCGGGTACTTCTATGGTATTTCACGTTTTGATCGATTTTGGGGGAACCAAGCATTGCGTGCTTCGCACGCCATTCCACATATTGGGATTGTCTTCAATACACAATGCATTGCGTGCTTCGCACGCCATTCCACATATTGGGATTGTCTTCAATACACAATGCATTGCGTGCTTCGCACGCCAAACCTCGTATTAGGGGTATTTTCAACACACAAAGCATTGCGTGCTTCGCACGCCAGCCCCACGGTAGAATCCACCACATGGCTTTGAACCGGGTACTTCTATGGTATTTCACGTTTTGATCGATTTTGGGGGAACCAAGCGAGCTATAAGGTCGCGTAAAAAAACAAAATGTGCAGAATAACATCTTACATTTATATTTTTAGAAAAAACTCTAAAAAAAATTCATTCTCTTAGTAAAAATCTAAAAAAATAGTTACTTCCGGTCAAAAAACTTACTTCCGGTTGTTGGATTTTTTTGGCTAACGAACTCGTCCGAGCCACTTACACAACCAACACGTGTACCAAATTTGGACCAAATCGGACTTAAAATGCGACCGCTAGAGTGCGAACACATATATACATATATATATATGAATTTTAATGACACCCCAAAACGTGTTCTGGGGACCATGATCGGTGCTCATTTGCTACTCCCGACCTTGGGTCTCACCATAAGGGCCACTGCAATAGCTCATTTTTCCTATGGAAATTCGCTAATAATCTAGTTCTATATAATAGTTATTCACCAGTAATTTAATATGTAATACTTTTTCAGAGGATATGGCTTTAGAGCCAGGAGAACCAGTGCCTCCGGGATTAGAGGAAGTCGTTATCACCAACTGTCAAATACAGCCTTTAATCGACGCTTACACAAGCGGGCCGTTAATCGGTCTCGAGTATCTGGTCGAACTTAATAGCGACTTTGAAACAGATCTCGAGTACATTTGCTTGATGTGTGAAAAGGTTGGCAAAAATCGTAGCATATTGGGACATATGACTAGTCAAGGACATTACAAGCGATATATTGTGAGTTTTTGTTGATATTATTTTAATTGGATAAGTGTACAGTTTTACATTGCATCGGTGTTATCCGGAGATATAAGGCAACAAAATATTTGGAAACATGTTTTTATTTATTCTGCTACATTATGCTGATCATAAACAATAAAAAAATAAAATCCTTTTTACACATTCTTAAAACAAAACTCAATTGATTATTCGTATTTAAATAAAACTAAACGATTCATATTTTGTACAGTCACTATATTATAATTAACATATACAATACAAGGAAAAGACATTCTAAAGTAATGATTGAAATTTTAAATTATTATAGCTCAAGAAAGATAATTTAGTCAAAACACAACCTTACAAAAATTTATTCAAGTAGAATTAGGTAGGGGAAAGTGGGGTAAGACCGGGTAGCTAACACTTGACGGCTCACTGAAGCTAAAATATTCATCACGTCAAATCCAAATTTATTATAAATAACCACAAACTGTATGGCTGCAATAATATTTTCATTAAAATTATTAATCTACAATAATACATTTGTTATAATTAATTTTGTTAAAAAAGGCAAATCACCCGGTCTTACCCCACCAGTGGGGTAAGACCGGGTGACCATGTTAATATAATGGAAAAATTTTAAAAAATATATTTGTCTATAAAGTACAAAGAAAATGATTTATTTACATATTTATATACAACATTCAAGAACAAAAATCACACTTGAAGTAACAATCATCCTCATCAGCACCGCTGCAACTCTCGTGGGCCCATCACAATACACTGGATCCATCCTTCATCGTCTTTGGAGTTGGAGTATAAATCATTGCAGTATAAGCAGGCGGCATCAGATGTAGTTTCCAAATCTGATTCATCAGAACAATCTTCATATTTGGTTCCAGTCTTAGGCTTCGATTTAATTTTTTTTTAATCTTTTTTTTTCTCAATGTCTTTATTTTTTTGCTTTTTAATCTCTTCTACAAAAAGTTTCCTCTTTCTTGACAATTTTTTCTCTTCTTCCTTATTTTTCTCTTCTATTAAAACTTCTAGTTCATTTTTATACGGCGATGCTGTTAAAATTACTGTTTTGCCTTTTCTTTTATCAGCTTTTTCAACCCTTTTCCTTTCGACATGAGGTGGTGGCATTACGTCTCTATGGGAAATAGCAAAAGACGATGACCCAATTAGTAATACATTATCTGATGACTCAACTACCAAACTACAATAATTATGGTAGCAAATTATTATTTAATATAATTAATTTGTTATTATAAAACATTAAAAACGTTATGTTCTCAGCATATTGATCCTGTAAAAAAAAGTAAGTGGAAATGTAAATTTTAAATAAAGAAAATCATGTCTGAACTATCAATTTAAATAAAGATTTTTTGGTTCAAGATTTTCAATTTCACAATAAATTATACTGCTACAATTATAAAAATCTCTCATACATTACTCTAATATTTCAATTTCATTAAATTGGTAGCCAATTATTATTTAATGTAATTAATTTGTTATTATTAAACATTAAAAACTTTATTGTTATTAAACATTAAAAACGTTTAATTTGAATCAATTTATTTAACATGAAGTTAAAAAGTTACAGAGCTTAAAGAAAATGTATTAGATTATTAACAATAAATTGAAGTAAGATTTTAGACTCTTGAAAACTATTGTGGGGTAAGACCGGGTACTACCCGGTCTTGCCCCGTAGGCAGTACCCGGTCTTAACCCCGAGCGTAGAGGTTATACAAACGGAATATTATTGGGAAAATACAAAACCTTTACAACATTGTTTTATACAGCATAATAACTGATTTAACATGCAATTATGGAGAAATTTTAAATTTTACTCTAACTCTTAAAGTACTTGAATAAGGTTAGTTAGAAAATTAGTAAACATTGGAGAGAAAATATTAAAAAACAAACTTACAAATTTTGACGCTGTCTCTTCGGTGCTATGAAGATGCCGTAATGGCCGCTCTTTTAGCTTGTCTTGTAGAGTATAGTTCCATCATTTTCCGGTAGAAAGCACCACAAACTTGTTCAAAACTAAGGTACCCGGTCTCACCCCACCACCCGGTCTTACCCCACTCTCCCCTACCCCAAAAAATCCCAGTTTCGGTATTATCACCATTATAATCAGTCAGCATTGTAAGTTTTATCAGATATTATTTACAAATTTGTAAGGTATAATTTAAATTTGAAGTAGACAGCAATACTTTTATTGTGAATATAATTTCTAACATGTTTCAACATTTTCTGTAGCAAACAACCAAATTCGTAACTTTTTTTTTAAATTTACTAAAAGTAGACAAGGAGCTACATAATTTCATTCGGCAAAATATTGATAAAGCGTTTTAGTTGCATATCATCAAGATAAAGCCATCTCATGTCTGGCGTACATACATTTTTGCTACTGATACTAAATAAAACTAAATTTCTGACGATTCTAAGCTTCGTTTATGCTACTTTGGGGTGAAACAATTTCAGTTATGTTTTGCAGATACAAGTAAGCTATTTTGGGTTGGATCCTGATATTAGATTAATTTTGAGTTAATTTGTAACGTTAAAAAATATTAAAACGCAGAGTTTGCCTTTGTAGAGGCACAATATTCTTTCAACTTTATGAACAAGATGAGTATTTTTTAAGGATTACGATGTAATTAATTAACTGTTTTGCTGGCAGCCCTTTAATGTTTATTTTCTTTTTTAAAGTCAACCTTCTTCAGAAGTGCTGTTAAGTTGTACAATGAAGATCTTCCAAGAAACAACTTTTATCGAAAAAGGTGTGCCGAGGTAGTAACACGTATAGCAAGGAAAATTGAAACAAAATACGGTAGAATGAAGCCGAAATTTGAACACGCCGGCTCTTTTCCGAGCAGGAAGGCCGAGGTATTACGTGAAATCGAAGAAGGCCATCATTTCAGGTGTGTATAGACAAGTTTGATATAGTTAGGCATTTAGTTTAGGCTTTTCCATTAAAATGGTGATTTTTTATTTACTTCAGTCCTAAATGACTGAAATGAATTTCTGAAAGAATGTTCTGCATTGTCTAAAATATAATTTAACCCTTTGCGCTCGGATGGCCATCGACCGTGCGGCGTCAACAGCTCTGAATTATTTTCACTACAATCTGAAATGTTGCTAGTGGGTATTTATTTTTTGTTTAACAAAATCATGGGCTTTAAAGCCCCGTCCACACTTGCAGACTTGTCTGCGGAAACATTGTCGGCCGACTGTCTCTCCGGTGTTTTCTCTTGTCTCCGGAGACTGTCGGCGGACAGTCTGCCGACTGTCTGCCGACTGTTCGCCGACAGTCTGTGTGTTTCTGGAGATAAAAGACAATGTTTTCTGTTTTCCAAACGAACGGGAAACACGCAGACTGTCGGCCGACTATCAATATACTTATACTGTAAAGTGATATATATGGTACATTTTATACTTTTGTGAAGAACATAACATAACAATTTATTTATTCTTATTATATCAATAAAATTGTGAGAGTAATACGTATTTTTACCCCTTTACTTTTTATTTGAAATTAAGAATAGTAGCCTATATTTCAATATTAGTCTCTAAAGTGCCTTTTTTCATATTACAGAACATATATTAATATTGAATTTTTAGTGAAAAATTATTGTTTGAACAAAATAACTAACAAAATATTGTGTTATTTTATACATAAAGAGAGATTTAAAAAAATAATAACAATACACTAATTCTCACATACATTCGTTTAATGACCAAACGCGTTTCAACGACAAAGTCGTCATCCTCAGTGATACATAAGCTACAACTAAAAACGTATAACTAGTTTAGCCTAGGACTAAGCTACATATTTATATCCCTCTACAAGAGTGGGCATGGTCTTAGCGTATAAACAACCAATAGGATTATCGTAACAACAGAAAGTGAAATACCGCAGTCAATAGGAAAGAGAGGGAGGGTAATATTACAGTCATTAAACGTATGTATTGTGTGTGAGAATTAGTGTATTGTTATTATTATTTAATAATAAATCAGCCACATGATTTACAAAGATAAAGTACGCACAAGCTAAAACCACGGCATATTCAGTCACCATGTCGTCAAACACTGGCTTTCTAGTGTGGACGCAAAACAAGACGGAGACTCGAATCACAAACTGTGTCGGCCGACAGTCTGCAAACAGTCGGCCGACAGTCTGCAGACAGTCGGCCGATTGTTTGCATACACAGTCTGCAAGTGTGGACGAGGCTTTAGTAACTCTTTTATTTTGCCATATAACAAAGTAGGTATATTATATTGTTATTGGTGGGTTTTTGGTTTAGCTGTAAGTGTAAATATAGTTATAATATATTTTAATTAATAAAATAAACCATTGTACCGTATACAACTTATCTAACAACTTTTTTGGTCTTTTAAAATAAAACAAAATCAAGTACTTGTTAACAAAAAAAACACTTGAAAGCAATAATAAACTAATTAACTTTTGTTCTATTAAATTACTTCAAACTTTAAAAACACTAGCCTAGACCACCGCAACGTAAAACTAAACTGCTGGCAAGGTTATAATGTATAGAATATTGCTACTTTTTGATACAACACACACCAGAGAAAAAGCATGAATTAATTAGTTTATAATTTGGACACTAGGCTTCAGCACAATCCAGACAAAATAAAATTACTGAAAATAAATTAATGAGGATCATTTGTGTGTCCACCCCTACTGGGCGTTCGAGGGATTTTAACTTGTCCAGTACCGCTGGCCATCCGATCTGAGAGGAACGTAACTTGCACCAACTATTCATGCTTGACAAAGAAATGGCTTTGGCCAGCACTACTGGCTGTCCGATCCCAGAGGACTTATATTAAAAATCCCCCCCCCCCCCTTGCAGTTCTGTGTTATTCCTTTGCAATCTGGTATGCAAAGGGTTACATTAAATTATCTTATTTACAACTGTACAAATGTGGGGATTGGCGTATTTTCCAGAGTGTTTCATACTTGTAACTAAACATAGTATGTGTATAGTTTATATATAGATCATGGTTTTTATTATTACTTTTAGGGAGACGCCGGACGACAGGTTTGATGATTGTCTTCTAGTTACTGATCCAAGTCCTACTAACAAAGGTATGTCAACAACCCGCTGAATTTTATTTGGTTTTAAATGTTACGCATCTATAAATATCAATAATTAATTCAAGTTAAGATCTGCCAAACTGGAAACCATATACAGTTTACCAATCTTTTGATTAAATATTCATTTAGCATTCATTTCACTTATAATTGTACCTATGTATTCCATATCCTTTGTGTTGCTAGTCAATAGTACTAATTTCTCAAGGTTCCTACGGTCAGGAAAAGTCGGAGAACTGATAAAAAGTCAGTCAAAATTGTTTCACATCATTGCTTCGAAGATTTAAAAACTGGGGAGTCTTTATTTGCATCAGCTTGCTGTAGCAAAATCTGTTGATACAGTTTTTTTCATGACGTCTCGAGCGGTATAGTAAAAATGTTAAAAGTACTAATAATAAAGTAGCCTACTTTAAAAACTGGATAATGCTAAAAAAAAATCCCTCTCAGGTACCTTTTATTGACAAATGTTTTTAACCAAATGAGGTGATTATAAAATTCGAGGTTTTTAAATAAAATGTAATTTACAATAATCTGTATTTTATATTCAAATGAGCCTAGGTTGTAACTTAAATTTAAATCTGTTTGGTCATGTAGACCAACTATTCTCACACCATGTCTGGGAATTGTAACATATTAGTTTACACGCGTGTTTCTAGCATCCGTAGTAATGTTATTAAACAATAGCTGTTTCCAGAGCAAAGATTTTTCAATACAAATGACTTGCTTTAATTCATTCAGAAACACTGAAGCCCCAACCACAAGTTCGGCGAATAAAACTACACAAACTGAAACACATTTATTAACATAGTTATTCTAGTTCCCTGATGTATATTTCGGTAACCAAGTTACCATCATCGAAGGGTTCTAAATCTAGACTAATGCTAACAAGAATGAAACTATAAAACATGAGTTTTTTTAAAAACACTAAATTACAAGAAGTTTATACTGTTAGATTCCGTAGTTCATGCGGATAATAATAATAAATAAATTTTATTCTAATTACATGAATCTGGTGATGCGCAAAATCGTGTAAACGATAGAGCTCACAACGCTGAAATCCACTGAGCGGCCGTGATTGACTATCAAGGGGTGGGGGTAAAGACAGTTTTCTTGAATACAGCCAGAGCGTTCTAGGTGTATTAATAGATTTCTATGGTAGTCAACATTATTACGGTTATCTGTTAATAGTGTTGAGAGTCTGCCGCTAACAGGATACGTTGAGATAACTAATAATAGTTCAATAGTTTTAGGTTTACTTTAAATGTGTATTGACCTTGATTGTCAAAAGTGGTTATCCGTTTGTGGTTGTTCTGTAGTCCTCTGATAGTAATTATATTAGTTATTAGTGATCTTTGTACTAATGTAGTGTTTCAAACCATTTAATTCTTTCTTTTTACAAATTTATTGAGTGTCCTCCCATTACGTTATATTTTTTCTTCAAACACATTATTTTCTTATTGATTAGGTATGTTTAAAAAAAATTTCAGCATCGGTCAATGCGGGAGAAAACGATCTGGCACTATCAACAAAATTACTAAAAAGTGAAACCACTGAAGGCAGTCAGGCGAAGCCAGATCCAAACAAGACTAAGAACATACCTTTGTCACAGATAGATACAAATTCACTGAAAAATAATGCAGCCGATGAAAAACCAGAAGTGTTAACTGACGTGAAAGAAGAAGATCCTTCTAAAAGGTATTTCATTGCTAACTTCACAAAATTTAAATATAACATTTTTTGCATGCATGGTAAATTTACAAAACACAATTTATAGGTTTCTTACAAGTCATTAAAAACTTTGGTAACAAGTTCATTCTATGAAGAAAAAACGGGTGTTTCAAAAATTACTTTACAACCTTTGACTCGCGTAGTTCGCTAGTGCCGAATTGCACCACCACGAGCACTAGCAACAGTTGCGTCAAAGATGGCTGCCTTCACTTTGGTGCTTGCTGTGTTTTGGTTCGAAGAATCAAAGTCGGCAACAACAGTTCTGCTTAATTTCCGTACCAAGTACGCTAAAGATGCTCCAAGTAGGCCGCATAAATGTTTTGTGGAAACAGGGTGTTTGATAAGACATAAGAAATCACCAGGTCGTCCAAGCACATCTGACGAAGTCGTTGGGCAAGTGAGACAAAGTTATGTCAACAGCCCTACGAAATCGACTTGGGGTGTATCTCGCGATCTGCAAGTCCCACATACGACTGTTTGGCTAGAGTTGAAAAAACGTTTGCATTTAAAACCGTACAAATTTACGATTTTAAAAGCAATAAAAGACACTGATAAGATGAAGTAAGAACTTCTGTGCCGGATATGTTAAATCGAGTGGATGAGGATGAACATTTCATGGACAACATAATCTTTTCTGACGAGTCGACTTTTCACTTAAATGGCAAGGTTAACACACATACTGTAGGATTTGGGGCAGTGAAAATCCACATAAAAAATTGCACTATGTTCGTGATAATCCTATACTAAATGTTTTTTGTACATGGAGCAAGAACAAAATTTACGGCCCCTTTTTTTCTAAGAGAGACCCATCAACGGGACAGTGTACCTGGACAGGTTACAACTATTTTTGATACCACAGATCAATGAGGATGACGAAGAACGCAATGTTTATTAATCTCGTACCACCTCACTACCTGACTGATGTCCGAGATTTTCTGAATGACCGCTTTCCAGGTCAATGGATTGGCCGTGATGCGCCAAGTGCATGGCCCCCGCGTTCCCCAGACCTGACACCACTAGATTTTTTCTTATGGGGATTCATCAAGGATATCGTTTATGTACCTCCTTTGCCGGCTTCTCTACCTGAGCTCAGAGCGAGAATTTGTGCTGCCACTGAGCAAGTTACTCCTGCAATGCTACAGCGAATTTGGGAGGAAATTGAGATGTGTGCAGGATCACCAACGGAAGCCACATGAGCATAGTTTAAGGTAAAAAAACTTGATGTGTTTCCCTACAAATTGACACTACAATCACCTCTGTAGGTTCTCTGAATAAATTAATATGATTTTTCAAAGTTGTAAAGTACTTTTTGAAACACCCTGTATAACACAATGTCCAGATTGCAATGTACGAGTACAGTAGAACCTCGATAATTCGAGCTAATTGGGGCTGACTGTACCTCGAACAATAAAAAACTCGGAATACGCGGGGAAATTGACAAAAATAAAGAATACTATATTTTTTAATTAGTCGAAATATTAGAAGATTTAATGGTAGGAAATGTTTCGAGTGTATCTTTATAACGGCGCCGTTCCCCTACAGATACTTCATTGACACCGTACTCAGTTGCAAGTTTCTTCAAAGTTTCACCATTGTCTCGTCTTTTTAAAGGCTCTAATTTAATTTTAATTGGCACAAACTTTCTTTTAGCTTTTTCGTTCATCGTTACAAAACACAATCTAAATTAAAACACTTTTAACAGAAACAGTAAAGAATGCACTCACTAATCGACAATGTTATACAAAACACCGATATGCGTAGCGTGTACTTCCGTGGGAACTGACAGTTTACTATCGAAATTGAACTATTTTTAGAATAACAAGCGGGGGAGACCGTCAAGTATGAAATAGAAATAATTTATTTCACATAATGTTTCATACAAAAACCAGTTGGTAACTGGAGTTTAAAACAGGTGAAAAGTCAAATCAAAATTAAAAATTCAGATACATTACAATATTCATAACATTTCATAACTATACATTTTTCATCCATTTTTAGGCGTAAAATTACAATATCCATTTTAAACTCAAACACACCTAGAAAAATAATCCACAATTTACTCTCTTCAAAATCCCATTACTTCACCAAACTTTCATCTAAATATTCTTGTACAGAATAATATGCCCTCTGTATTAAAAACACTTTAATGCTGGCTTTAAATTCTTTTTCACCTAAATTCTTTACATCAGTGGGCAGTTTGTTAAACAATGTAATAAGGTGTTTTTTCAAAAATAGAAAGCCGATGCTTAGGATAGTTTAAGTAGTTAAGGACTTCCCTATTACGGGTTGAATAAGCATGGAAGCTCTGCTTTTCAATGAAAAAATCTATTTGCTTCTTAATTAGCAAAAGACACTTATAAATAAAAAGGCTTGGAACAGTCATCAATTTTAAATTAATGAATAAATTTCTACATGAACTTCTAAGACTACCAAAATTCATAATCCGAATATACTTTTTCTGCACTTTAAAAATATCTGCAATGTCTGCTGCCAAACCCCAGACCTCTATTCCATACTGAATTCTGGAGAAAAACAAAGCATAATAGACCAGTTTCCTTATTTCGGGACTGACAACATTTCTAAGTACAGTAGAGTCCCGGTTATCCGCCATAAACGGGCCGGTGGAAGGGCGGATAAGCTAAAATGGTGGATAATAGGGAGGGTTGAACAAATAATAGACGTTTTACACCATTAATACTTTTTATTGTAAATTTAATGAGTAAATAACGATATTTTGCAGTAATACTATATAATAGAAAAGAAAAATAATGGAATACAGTTATTTTCAATGAAATTACGAAATTGAATGACAAGATTGTTAGGATAAATACAGTAAAGGCACAATATAATACTGTACATAAAAAGTCCCGAAACTAATTACAGTTCGAATAAATTTAATGCAGAATTATCTGTACAAACAGAAAATTCAGATCAAGATTAAATAACACAACATAAACTACTGTACGGTACTTTTACCATATCATACTCAAAAACTTAATGTTAACGAATAACCTCACTGCACGCACTAAACACTTAGAGAGACACAGTTGTTTACAAAACGAGTTCGTACGACAGTAAGCGGGTCGGGCCAGTGGTAGTGGGGGAATTCTCATGGTACAGTCAGATACAGAGCACGTACACTAACACCCGCAAGCTATCGCAGTCACGTACGCTCACTGACGCTTGCAAGTTATTGCAGACACGTACCGCTACAATCACTGACGCCTACAATTAAATTAAATAAGTGCCGCTGGTGTGGCGGATAACACGGAATGGCGGATAACCGAATGGCGAATAACCGGGACTCTACTGTACCAGCATCTGATAGCAGAGGGAATGAAGTTGATTAGTTAACTTTTGTATAAATGGCCTCCAAGAGAGATTCTTGTCAACCAAAATTCCACAGTCTGCCTACCTCCCAAAAGACAATTGATTTCACATTTTTTCCTGCTTTGTGCAGGTTTAAAATGAATAATCTGGGTTTTTTCCCTGTTCAATTTCAGACCATTTACAGCAAACCAAAGAGAAAGTTCATCAAAAGTACTATTTATTACAGCATTTAAGTCGCTATTTGACCGGGCTTTGACAATTGCTGTAGTGTCGTCAGCATAAAGGATAGATTTACAACCAATATTTGGGGGCAAATCGTTAATGTAAATGAGAAAGAGTAAAGGACCAAAAATTGATCCTTGAGGAACACCACACTTTACTCTCTTCCAACTTGATTTATAGATCAGATTATTACTATGGACGATAGTCCTTTGATATCGGTCCTCCAAATACAATTCGATCCAACAAATTGACGTTTCATCAAAGTTATAATATTTAAGTTTCAACAAAAGAACCTCGTGATTCATACAATCAAAAGCCTTGGACAGATCACAGAAAAGCCCCGCCTTGCTCTGCGATTCATCCAAGCCCCTGGCAACCTCCTGTATAAAATCACAAATAGCTAAGGTGGTATTCTTACCAGGTCGAAAACCAAACTGCTCACCGACAAAAACACCATGGCCTTCAAAAAAGGCACTCATCTGATCAGAAACAATTCTTTCAAAAACCTTGGAAAAAGCAGGAAGGATTGAGGTAGGGCGATAATTATTTCGATCTTTTTTATTTCCCTTTTTAAAAATCGGTTTAAGTTGTGCATATTTTAATTGATACGGAAAAATACCGGATTTGAGAGATTAATTTATAATGTTACACAACGATACCACAATTTTATTACTAGACTTTTTTAATAAACTTATCGGTATTTCATCCCATCCAGAAGAGTGTTTATTTTTAAGAGAATTTATAGCTCTTCACTGCAGACACAGAAATCGTACTGAACCTAAATCTAGGAATCTGACTATCATCAAAAGCAGTTAAAAAAGAAGCTACTTTGTCTTTTTGCGGCATTAAGCCTGCATCATCAGAAATGTTGCAAAATTTATCGTTTAAGAGATTGGCAATCTTCCGTCCGTCTATAATTATTTTCCCATTAAACAATGGGGTGTATGTCTGAGCTGACATGAGATATAAGCGGCGTCGGCGAGACCCAATGTTCACTCATAATCTACCTGCGAGTTTTGTCCAAGCCCGCCAAGTGAACGCAAGCCAATCACTTTGATCCCTTGTCACTTTCAAAAGACTAGTTGCCATTTTAAACATACAATGGGGCCGCGGTAACAAAGTAATTTTGAAGGCGTGTTACAATCGATGTTTTAAAAGCTTTAAAATAGTCAAAAAAAGCTGTTTTTTAATTTTACAAACAGCTCAAAATACCCGGACCCTCGAACTACTGCGACTCGAATTGTCGAGGTTCTATTGTATTTAGATTTTGAAAAAATAAAAAATGTTTAATATGAAATGTTATAAAAGAAAAAGAAAATTATTATCAATTAGAATTAGAAATCAAAATATATTTAACAAAAATCTCCAATGCCTGCATGAGTCATATGGCCGATGCAACTTTTACATCAAAACAACTGTGTATTTATAGTCGCATCTTGTATAACGTAATTACTGTTACTTTGAGGTGTGGATTCAAGAGAACCTACTAAGGTAGGCCTACACACAATCTTATAGGTCGTGGGTATCAAATGAATGTCAGATAAATCTAGCAGCTGATTATTTAGATTTAATGACACATGATTGAATTAACAACATAAACAAATACAAATAAATTCTATTCATAATTCGCAGGTTAATGTTAACCTTTTGCGACCATAGGCGAACTCAGTCCGACATCGCTAATTCGCCGTTGCGCTCCACTGTCGGACTCACTCCGACACACGTTTTAATATGATTTCTATGTTCTAAACAAGTGTAGAATCTGTGGTTTTCGGTCTAATGAGACTTCAATGTTGTTAAAACCGTTTAGAAACCAGTGACAGATTATATTGGCTGTTGAATATATTTTATATCTCTCTGAAGTTGAGCAGCTGTTTGCCAGTCATGATCAAGAAATACAAATAGCATCGTCTTTTATCTTGTGTCTTGTAACTTTTGTTTACGCTTTTTCAAGTGGGATTTATTTTCACTGTACGTTATTATTTTGCAGTTTTGTGTAAATTTTTTTAATGTAAATATCTTGTTTTTGCTTTATTTTGTGTTGAGAAAGGGCAACTGTTTAAACTATACGTTAACGTGGTTATGTACCATTATTTCGCAAAAATGTTATTGTTAAAATAAATTTTTGAATAAATATAAATACAATTGACTTACTTAAACAGACATATTTACTGTAAAAACTATTTTTAAAGCTCTAATCATTTTTATTACTACTTTTAAGTTCATAAAAAATACATATTTTTTGACCTAATATATTCAAAATAGGCCTACTTAATAAAAAAATTTTGTTAAACCTCAAGAATATTTTTTAAATTATTTATTATGGTCACATTTAGTGTAATAAAGTATTTTAAGAGCTCTAAACTCTATTATTCTTATTTTAAATTTCATTACAAAACAAAATAATCGATTGATTTTTTTGACCGATTATATTCAAAATAGGCCTACTCAATGAAACATGTTTTATTTAATCTTTCAACAATTATTTCCTTATTCTCTGTTTTATTCTGAACAAAATGATATATAATAACTTATGTTTACTATTTATAGGAATTTTTTTAGCGAATTTACAAAAATAATTCTGCAAACAGTAATATTTTAATTGGATCTGGTGGAGCAGCCAAGTGTCAAATAAATAAGAGTGCAAAAGGTTAATATGTTAATTTTATTATTTACTTTTGCTTTTTACTATTTATAAGAATTTTTTAGCGAATTTACAAAAATAATTCTGCAAACAGTAATATTTTAATTGAATCTGGTGGAGCAGCCAAGTGTCAAATAAATAGAGTGCAAAAGGTTAATATGTTAATTTTATTATTTACTTCTGCTTTGCAGTATATTTAACAAAGGAAAAGTGAATACGGAGAAGAGACAACTGCGACCAAGAGATGAAAGTAAAGGGGACAGAAAAAGTAGCAGTCCTGAAATTGTTGGAATAGAAATAGCACCACCAAGTAAGTTGAATAATTTCTATCAGGTTTGCTACTTATTTATGTTTCATGGCGAAAAATCAAGAACGCTCTTGTCACAATTCTAGAAATTATATAAACTATTTGTTTTGTCCTTCGTAATAGAATACGGAGAAATTTAATTTAAAGAATTAATAATTTTAAGTGATATCTCGAATGCAAGATTGCTGTTTCATTGGTTTAAAACTGTCCCATTGCAAGGGTTTACTGAAACCTTTATATTTTCTAAACTAAGAGTAACATCTGGTTGGAAGGCAGTTTTAGAAAGTTAAAATCTTGACGAATCCAATGGTATCTTTATATTATTGGTCAAAATATTTCTGTCGAGCGCCATTGAGCTTTAGAGACGTGACCAAGTTGAGTATAATTGCTTTGTTTCAAGGCAAAAGGTTTACAGAAAACTACAATTTTAAAATGATGATAACATATATGTTTTAGAAAAAATGTGTAACTACAAAAGTTAATGTTTAAATCATTTCCTTTCCAACGGTTTTTGTTTTATTGCGATTGGATGATTTTTAGTGGGTGAAATATTCAATACAAGTAAAATTGTCAAAGTAGACCTATTCCAAGTGCCACGCCCCCATGACTGCTCAAATTGAGCAGTCTGACAGTTGTAGACTTAAGTTTTTAAAAAAGATTTATTTCCATAAATTGCTTTTATATTTGTTGGCAAAACATTAAAGAATTTAGGTGCCTGGTATATTAAACATTTCTGAAACGGATAGTTTGGCTTTCGGGTAAGGTACAATGCCGCTCCCTACTCGTATTCTGTACATTAGATCGGTATATCTCGATTTCCTAATCTTATGTTTTTGCATGTCCTAACCAAATATGTAAGCAATAAATTTAACTCATGGTTTGTGATGATTTGTTTACATTTTGCTATGGATCAGTTGTTAATAATGTGATATAATTTTAAATGTTTCTTTCGCAGGTATAAAGAAACAAAGAAAATCTCTGAGTGTTTCTTCTATATCACTTTCTACCAGTTCTCGATCAAAGTCTCGCTCTAGATCTAGGGGAAGAATAAAATCTAGAGAAAGATCTCGAACAAAATCAAGACCTAAATCACCGCACAGAACTAGAGGGAGGTCGCCCTATAACGCCAGATATAGGTCAAGATCTCGGAATCGAAGTTATGGTCGGTATCCAAGGCGATCAAGGTCCTCTTCTGCTCGAAGATATCGAATGAGACGACATTCTAGGTCTCGAGGCCATTACCGATCCAGGAGTGGTTCCCGGTCTAGATCCCCTTCGTATTCAGATAAATTTGGGCGAACAATAAGAACAAAACGAAAAGAAAACTTCACTGATTACAGGTATGGATGTTTTCCTTATATGCATTTTATTCAAGGATAAAATGTTTCAACTGCCCAAAAATTAATCTAAAATTTAAACATATTAACGCTGATGTTTTTCTTCTCAGAATCATCATTCAGAACTCATTTTAAAAAGCTTGTGGACGCAGAAGTTTATTTCTCTAAAAATGTCTACATTTACGTAGTAATTAAATTAACAAATAAGTATGTGCACGAGGAAAATTAACAGATTAATTATAAAATTTAAAATTCGGTGCTACAAATATTATTGCTGTTATTGGATCTATTTTGAGATAGTGATTTAAAACTTGGCACACAAAGTCAATAATTGGTCAAACTTGGCAATAACCATTTATTTATTTTTTTTATAGGAGTTATTAATATATAAAGTTTTTTTTTATTACAGGCCTAAGAAAAAAGTCTATCACAATGACAGGTAAGTTTAACAAAATTTTATAACAGCTATTTCTTTAAATTATCTTTATAAGTATAGTAGAACCCCTCTTAACCGGCCGAAGTCTCAACGGAACGTTAGGTGTGCGGCAGGGGAATAGGGGAGGAGGGGCGTAAAAAAGAAACAAAGGATGCCGCTTTGTCAATTGATTCAAAGAAAAAATACAGTTGCCACGGAAGCAAGAGGGGAATCAAATAACAAAGGGGCATCCTTTGTTTCTCTTTCTTCGTCTGTTGCTTTGTCGGAACCTTTACTGAATTTCGTGAGAACAAAAGTTCTTGTATATATAAATTAAGTTTTCAAAGTTTATGTAAGTTAAAATGTTTAATTTGTTGGTGTTTGTTTGCCTACGTATGTACAGTACATACAATAAAATGAGTTGCAATAACATCTTATTTGCTTGGTTATTTATGAAATATGTATTGTAGGTTATTTTTGAACAAACGTCTATTTTTTATGTGAACCTTGGATCAAACGGCTAAACTCGTAACCGGACAGGGCCTCGATCCCGACCAGACCGGTTAAGAGGGATTCTACTGTATTAATATTTGCATTAGGGATCTTTTGAACTTTCAATTTTCAGTCAGAACTCTACTTGGGTTAAATTAACATTTTTAAACCTAATAGCAAGAAATATCTTAAATCGAAGTGAAATTCAATCCAATTACACACTAAAAAGTCATGGCAGAAAAGAGTGGAATAGATTGCAGCGTTAAATCTAAACTTTTATATGCTTATGTGAGGATGGCCACTGGGGAAGAGTTCAGTCACAAGGTATTAGTTTCCTATGCTCAGTACCCAATCTGTCTTGGTAGTAGGATCAGGGCCGTCCCTGGGGAGGGGGGTTAGCGGGTCAGTTGCCCCGGGCGCCACGACCTACCGATAAAAACAAGGGACCTGTACTATCGTTCCTTTACCAATTTGATATGCTTTTATTAAATCTCTATTTTGAATGTAGTTTTATTTAAAAATGTAATTTTCATGTGATACAATATTATATTATTTCTTTTTGCATTTAGGCCTACTCAATTTTTACTGTTTCTATTCTTTATCAAACATTCATGGCTACTAGACTATATAGTTTTTATGAAAACAAGTCCATAGAATAAGTTCAACCCGGTACGGTAGGGAGCGCCCAATGTAAGCTCTTGCCCCGGTTCACTACACTCCAAGGGACGGTCCTGGGTAGGGTTATAAGCTGCCCCCCCCCCCCCCGGTACGGTAGGGGGCGCCCAATGTAAGCTCTTGCCCCGGTTGCCTACACTCCAAGGGACGGTCCTGGGTAGGGTTATAAGGTGCCCCCCCCCCCCTCCCCTACAAAAAACAATAACTAAAACTGTTGCCTAAAGATAAAGTTCATCTTTCAAGATAAAGATAAAGTTTTGTTATTCTCTGCTGTATGTACAAACAATACACAGAAGAAAGCCTTCAGAAGTTTTAATAATCTTGTTTTATAAGTTTGTAGAGGTATTTAAATTGGTATTTCTAGAAAAGATTTAAACTGGGTGTTAAATCACCAAAAAGCTTATACTACCTCGTTTAAATTTATATATATATAACTAGTTAACAACTATTGTTAATATATATTTTAAAATAGTTAACAAATATAATATATCTTTAATAGTTATGTGCTTTTGTTTTGATTTATTCAGACTAAATTTACCGTACCATGAATCCATGAATTTGAACCAAATTTTTGAATGGTACCCTTGCTATGCCCTAGGTTGACAAATCTTTTAAGTCATATCTCATTCCGTTTCAAAATAACGGCTTTTTTAATATTACCAACAAAAAACTACCCACTTTACACAAAAGTTATAGGAATAATTTTTTTAAATGAAAAGTCATGACAAATCCAAAACGGCTTATTCTTTTAAAATCATATAGAAATTAACCGAATTATAGCCATTTTCGTCCACCTATACATAGTCCCACACTGTGTTATATCCTACAAAACTGAGAATTAGCATTGTGTGGTAAAATTATCTCAATTAAATAACAGTTATTTAAGTTATAAACATAATAATTAAATCAGTTTTTTTATTTATTTTTTGTAACGATTGTCATAGTCAAATAATTAATACAATCATTGGTTATAAACATTTCTTGTAATAAAAGAAAACCTGCAATTACTGTGTATGTATAGTAAATTGACAAATTTACAATTTTGCGTTTCCTACTATTGCAAATTTAATTCTTGTGGCTACGCAATTTAAAGTTTTGAATACCATACACAAATTAAAAGAGTTATGATCACCACTATATCGATAGGGAAATTCAAATGTTATTGGCAAATTTGTTTAACACATTATCTTTAAGGGTGGTTATGTGCTAACATTTACAGTGTTACTTAACCCTTTCAATGCCAACGTTCTGTTTAACCGGACGTTTCAAAAGATGTAAGAATTGCCAACGTCCGATTGTGCCTGACGTTCGGAAAAAAAATCATTAAAAACTCAAAAATAATATTGATAATAATAATTGGTTATTTTTGTTAATATTTTATATCAATCTACTATGAATGAATAGTTTTTTCCGTTTTACATATGATATAGTAAACATAATCAATGTAAATTTGAGGATGAAGGAAAGTAGTGTTACCCCATAAAACACATATGTCGTCGGTTGGTTTTAAAAAAAATAAAATATATATATACAGAAATACTACAGTAAAATTATGCAATACATCCCAAGCCTTTAGACCAGGTAACTAGTCATATCCCGTCAGCTTGGAAGCGAGCCAACCACCGTTTGCTTTACTTCCGCCCTCCTACCCTCAAACCACAGATATGAAAAGCTACCTGGTCTCGCGAGTTCGAACCCGGGATCTTCTGATCGGGAAGATCCCACGTTACCTCTCGGCTAAGGCTTGCGTAGAATAAAACTGAAAAATAACCGCTCTTAGTTACTTTACAAAGCAACCATATTGCCTATCTCGCCCCTTTAGGCGGATCGCCGTCGTTATAAGCGAATTCTTTTCTTCGGGTTAAAAGTTTCTTACTTTGAAAAAGTAGTGTAACGTTTTTATTTAGCAAGATATTGGCTCAAAAGTTTTAACATAAGTATACAACAAAATGTGTCTTAAAGTGATGCCCAAGTTTTCAAGTGATATATTTTTTCTCTATCTGTTTTCTTCATACAAACTGAAAATGTTATCAAACATTTTTGTTATGGTATGTAATTTTATTTTTCCTAAATTTTTTGGTAAATTATAAAGATGTTTAGAGTAGAAAATATTATTTACATGTCTATTAGAAGAAAACAATTCAAAAATCATGATGATATCTTATCAAATAATTTTTTTTTTTATGAAATCCTTACAAATTCGCTAAATCAGGTCGGCCCTTTTGGGTACACTATGGGAGAAAATGCCTGGCACTGAGGGGGTTTAAGGGTCGGCTCTAGTAAAACAGAAAGCAACCTGCGACTCCAGCGTAGCGGCGGTAGGTTACGCGGACATTGCTCATCCTAAATCCATTTAAAACCCGAAATTGTTCAAATAGCGTTTTCAAAAAAATACCAAACTCTTGGGGACAAAATTTTTCATCCGAATGGCTTGATAATTTTTCGCTATAATTAATAGTTACATCGTAAAAAAATATTTAAAGTCATCCTATAGTGGCGGTAGGTTACACGGATATTGCTCAGCCTAAATCCATTTAAAACCCGCAATTGTTCAAATAGCGTTTTCAAAAAAATACCAAACTCTTGGGGACGAAATTCTTCATGCAAATGGCTTGGTACTTTTTCGCTATAACTAATAGTGACAACATAAAAAATTATTAAAAATTAATTTTTTAAATTGTTAATAAATATTAAACAAAACGTTTTTCTTAATTTTGGAAAAGCCATTTGCATGCGTATTAGCCATAGCTTTAAAATGACATATCGTTCATAATTATCCGATCAAAAATAAAGGAAAAATATGGATTTTAATTTAACATTGGTCTTATGGAGTGTCAGCCAACATGGCCGACAGCTAGAGCCGACCCTTAAGAGTGACTTTTGGCTAACTGGTAGAAAGAAAAGACATAAGCATAAAAAAAAATCTAGAGGGATTTTAAACAGCAAATGTTTAATTTTAATTTTTGGACTGTCAATTTACTGCCTTAGGAAAGTAATGTGTTTTTATTTTTGTAGGCCTAATGAAGACGATGGATTCAAAAATGAAAGGCGCAAATGGGAAAAGTTCAGGGAAGAATGCCTTGAAATTGAATCAACACTGTTTGAAAAACTAAAATATTTTGAAAAAAACCCAGAAAAACATCCTCAGTATCCTGAAGAATGGAAAGTATTTTGGAATAAAAGGTATAAAGAGATTCAGGCTGAAGGAAAGGATCCCTCCAAACATGACTTCAAACCCGAATGGATTGTGTTTTGGACCAAAAGAATGAAAGAAATACACGAAGACGATTTGAAAAAGAAAAAAGAGTTACTGAAAGATAAGTTAGGATTGCCTTCGGATGAACCGAAACATCATTCCGACTTTAAACAATCTTCTACGTTGTTAGACGATGTGTCGCCTCCGACTCCAGATAAAAAAGACGCAATTGCTGATATTAAAAATACTTGGAAGGCTCTGACAGGATCCGATATAAAGGAAAGCAAACGGTCTTTGTCGCCGTGGGAAGAAGAGAGCAAACCTCAAGAGCAGTCTTCTGATAAAACGGAATCAAGACCGGATTACCATCGTCCATCATCCCATCGAAACAGAGATAGGTCTCCAGACAGAAGAGATAAATTGCCGTGTTTTGTTGATAACGTCGGTACTGTAGTTTCATTGCTTAGAAAACTTGCAGTTTTAGAATGCTCTTTGGGTTCTCTCGGGCCAAGAGTACTTGATTTACTTTCTAAAGCATTGGCATTGGATAAAGCATCTCCAAATGGATCTCAAACCCTCTTAGAACATAATGAGCATTGTGTTTTCTTAGAAACCGTAAAAGAAAAATTGAAAGGATTGCTATTTGCCGGAGTTGTCGCTAGAAATATGGTAAATACGACCCGATCCGCTATCAGAAGTATCGATCACCTCATTTCAGAAGCTCCCAAAATTAAAAAAGATCAATATATGAAACCGATTATGATACCTGTAAAACCTACAGCTCCTGATAAACCTGTAGACCCAGTGTCTGTCCCAGGTGTCGGCAGAGTGGACAAAGTAGCGATCGCTCAACAAATTGCAAGTGCTTTGATTCAACAGGGCAGGACGAACGTAACAGAAGACGAGTTGGAACAGTTAATAAATGCTGTTGTCGGGATGGCTGAAGCATCGACTAACAGTGCTCAACCAATCAGTGCTGCTGCTTACGTTTCTCAGATGCAACTTAATCCAACCGCGACCGTGAACGCTGAACCTCAAGTTAAACCTTCCGCTTCTTCCGGCCTAATGCTTTTACAATCCGCTTACGACGAAGTCACAAAACCTGATTTGATCGATCTCACCGCAAAAGCTGAACAATCGGATACTAAAGCCGTTGAAGATCTTTCTGAAACAGATTTGAAGAATTTAGTGCAAAATTTCAACGATTTATCAGACGAAGAAAAAAGGGGGCTCAAAAGTTATCTGAACAAATTGGAAGAATCGTCTCCTGAAACGATAACTCGACTAAAACCTGTCATACCGCCTAATATTTTAGCAAGCGCTCCTGCCCCGGCTAAAAGATCGCCTATCGTGATAACTATTTCAAAAGAAAAGAGCGATCAGAAAGTAAAACCGATTGAGCAAGAAACTGGAAGGTTATCGCCGTTTTCAATGAGATCCGGCGGCATTAATCCGACATCTGATGTGTTGGAACTTAATTCTGCTAACCCCAGTAAACCGATTGATGAACCGGTTACTAATCTTACTAGTAAACCCGTTTTAGTGCAAGATGTTGATGATGATGACGACGACGACGATGATGACGATTACTCTTTCGAAGATGTCTATAAAGCAGCATCGGAAAAACTACGTCTGAAGCAAATTGAAGAAGATAAAGCAAAACAAGCTGAAGTACCGATAACTCCCACATTAAACAGCAATGAAACTCAAAAACCAGTAAGTCAACTTGAATCTAGTCAAGTTTCAAACCCTGTAGCTCCAGAAACTAAAACTGGAAACCAGGTTAAGACTCAAGAATATCAAGTAAATATAGACAACTTTGCACAATTTGCATCAAATACTAATCCAATGCTTCAAAAATACCCTGAACAAGACTATTCGGCCGAGTCTTATGGGTATTCAGACGGTACGATAAATTACCCTGGTAATTATAATCAACACGAGAATTATCCACCGGAACATGGGGTAGAAACTCCTGGCCTTAACACACAGGGAGATTATCCAACTCGTAATCTACAATCCAACCTCGGGCCAAATCGCAATTTCCAAGGTAATCCTGTTCTCGACACTCAAATTGGATATTCCAATCGTAACTTACCGCCAGCGCACGATTCGCAAAACATTCCTGCGTCGTTCAGTGGTTATTCAAATCGTAATTTACAAACGAATCCGATGCGCGATGCGTACGGCGTGGACCCACAAAGTCGTTTTCCTAATCGTAACCAAACCAACGTCGCGCCAATTCCTCCCAACCGGGATATACAGACCGGCTTCACATCAAGTCGCAATACGGAAGAAGATTTTTTTCCTAACCGAAATCAATCGACTGGCCTTCCTGGTAATTATCTTGCGAGTTTTAAACCCGGCCTTCGTGATCAGCCTTCGAGTTTGTCTTCCGGTCTGAATTCCAACCGGAATAGTAACTTTTCAGGCCGATTTAACGAGTTTGATAACGGAAGCAGGTATCCAGCAGCGAGACCGGGAAGCAACCTTCCTTATCCGGAACAATCTTCGTCGTATCAGCACATGGTAAACGATGAGTTTTACCCCAATCGTAGTTACCCGTTTGATCAAAATACATCCGGCAATCAAAAGTTCAATCGATATCATAATGCTCCGCCTCGGTATTAAAAAACTCAAGTGATAATTAGTTTAGTTATGTTTTACTTTATTTTGTTTAGGAAAAGTATTCAGAATACTTTATTTAATTGTCTGTGTCCTGAAGCAATTTCTATGTTCAATTAGATATTGTACTCCATGGTTTTAATTGTAAATACTAGATATATGTTAGAAGTAATTGTTCTTACAACTATTGATTTTTATAAAACATATTCAACTAAAGTGATACAAAAATATGTGTTTTAATTGGAATTAAGAATACTTTTTTTTCGTGTAGATAAATTAATTAATTTTGTATGCATTTCAGAGTAATAATTTTATATTAATTTACTATATAAAATCATGCTTTTAAAAGCTGTAAAATGACCAGAAATATGAAATTAGGCGTAAAACAGTTCTTTCTCGCATACATAAAATATTGTTTAATTGGATCAACCCCACATTTAGTCTGGCCACTTATTTATTTCAGTTCTTCACCGAGTAATAACCAAAAAACGAAATTTTTAAAGTTCCTTGATAAATCGGAAAATACATACATACAATGACTACCAAAAACGTATGCTGTGATAGAGCCCAATGCTTGGACGGAACGAGGGTTGTTTTTAAACTCCTTATGTTTCGCCGGTATAATTTGTTCCTTTTAGTTCTTTGTCTTGGCAACTCTGACTTGACATTGATGTCCCAATTTTGAAAGCGATTTATGAGAATTTTTCGAATAGTTTATCTTCAATAAACTGGGCCTATCGCTAACTAGGCATGGATTGTGAAACTTGTTTTTTTTAATTTGTATTATTATTTTGTGTGTTAATTTATGGGCAAATCATTTTCTGACGCAGGTCATGTATTTTTTTTTTTGTGTGTTTTGAAATAACGCTCCGCTAAAAAGGTTAATTCTTCAACAGTCGGTGCCGTATTTAGTAAACAAATCAAAACTAGAAAGAAACTCCTTATAAATAACAAACAACTATTTCTGTAATAACCTCGTATAACTTTAATTATTGGCCGACAGACAGCTTCAGAATATCCTTTTCGGTCTATATCATTTTCAGAACACCCTGTAAATATTAAATAAAAAAAATAATCATAGCTTGAGGCATTGTTTTTTGCTTTTGTTAAACAGCTTTTTTTGAGACGGTATTTCTATAAGAGGATAGGCTAAGATGTTAATACAGACCAAGGAAACAATATTTTGTGCATAGTTATAAGCAAAAACTATCAGCATCTTATGAATTATTTATAAATGTACATAATTTTAAATATACTACACTGTCTTGTAGTGTATGTACTTGTTTTGCATGAAGGATGTTTTAGAATCATGAATAAAGTTGTGATGTTTGGCTTGTAAATAAATTATTTTCTTTAGTTAATTAGTTTTTGTATTCTCCGTTGTCTAATTATATTTACTGTTTCTAAGCTCATTTTATCTTTCCTTATGAAATTTCACCCTTTTCCTTAAAAGATTAATATTACCGTTTAAAATTTAAGATTTATCATAGTAATTCACATGAAAAACTGCAAATTATTTCTATAAAGGAAGAGTCATTAAGAAACCCCCTAAACTAAATACATAGTAAACATTCTACCATGATTTATTGAATCTTGCACACCATGGATTTATCTTTCATTTAAGCTGCCTTTAACAGTGGTTGGTAAGACGATGAATTATTATTGTAGACTTTGGTACCCACTATTGCGTTTCATGAACATGGAGTTTTACTTTGGCCGGTAGTATTAATCGTACTCCAACTGATTTTATTCGTGAATTCTATTAATCCTTTGTGCTCGGTTGGCCAGTACTGCTGGCCATACGATATTCTCAGTCAGCTCTGAATATTTATCGAATCAAACATCCTCACAGCTCGGATGGCCAGCCTGACTGGCCGCTTACGATGGTGTTGTCAGCTCTGCCGCTAATTTGACCTTGCGGCGTCAACAGCTCTGAATTATTTTTCACTACAATCTGAAATGTTGTTAGTGGGTATTTATTTGTTGTTTAACAAAATCGTGGGCTTTTAGTAAGTCTTTTATTTTGCCATACTATAAAGTAGATATATTGTTATTGGTGAGTTTTTGTTTTAGCTGCAAATATATAGTTATAATATATTTTAATTAATAAAATAAACCATTGTATACAACTTATCTAACAACATTTTTAGATAATTTAAAATTAAATTAAATTAAGAACTTGTTACCAAAAAAAACCCACTTAAAACCTATAATAAACTAATTAACTTTTGTTGTATTAAATTACTTCAAACTTTAAAAACACTAGCCTAAACCACCGCAACTTAAAACTAAACTGCTGGTAAGGTTATAATGTAACGGATATTGCTACGATTTGATACAACACAGACCAGAAAAAAAGCGGGAATTAATTTTAGATTAAGATTTGGACTCCCGGTTTCAGCACAATCCAGACAAAATAAAACTACTAAAAATAAATTAATGCAGATCATTTGTGTGGCCAGTCCTGCTGGCCATCCGAGCTGAGAGGAACGTAACTTGCAAAAACAATTCAGACTTGATAAAGAAATGGCTGTGTTCGGCACTACTGGCCATCCGAGCCCAGAGGACTTTTATTAAAAATCCTACCAGAGTGCAAAGGGTTAAAGATGAGCTATTGCAGTGACTCTTGTGGTGAGACCTAACATCAGGAGTGGTCAATGAGCACCAATCATGGTCCCCAGAACATGTTTTGTTTTGTCATTAAAAAATTTGATACATACAGTAGAGGCCCCGCTTGTCTGGACATTCGGTTAATCCGAACAGAATTTAAAAAAAAAAAACATGATCTACTAATTATTTAAGTGAAAGGTCTACTAAAATAAATCTATGGTTTGATGACCTCGGTTACAGTGGCGGAGCTACCATTTGGGCTAACAGGATTAATACCCCCCCCCTTTGGGCCCCTAAACTTACACTAGATAAAAACAGCCTCACGGTAAAAAAATAATATAATATATATAAAAGAATTTTAGAAAAACTGAAAATTTAATTTTCAAACATTTTTGTGCTGTAGTTTGGCCTACATTACTTTAAATAGACGGGTTTTGTTACTTTTAATTTTACAGTATAATTTAAACCGTAAAACTAGTGAAAAGATGCAACACTTTTTCGAGACTTCGGCTCGTCCTGACAGAACGCACGAATTAAAACTACGACTTTTTAATCCTCAAAATTGGTTTTCCTGTACCCAAAAACATATGAAACGATACCCCACACAGAATTTTCAAAATGTTGACCAAAAAACGTGACCCTGACGCGCTACGACTTTTAAAATCTCAAAATCAGTTTTCCCGTACCCAAAAACATATAAAACGATACCCCACACTGTGTTTTCATAATTTTAACCCAATAATTTCAAAATGTTTACTCAAAAACATGATCCCGACGCGCTAGAAAACGCAAAAGCTTTTCAACTCTCCGCAATAAAATTAAGAAGATTTTGGTACCATCAGAAGTTTTCTACGACGTCTGTGAGTGCTTATATCGTGTATACAGGAAAACAGACACACACAAATTACTGCATGATTTCAATACTTCGGCATTCTAATGCGAGCCGAAGTAATTAATAATTATTGTTATGTACTGGTATTATAAAAGTAGGTTTTAGTCCTAATTCAAATAAATTAACCATTGTATTGGACCTATGAGCCAGTAACCACTGCAACGGCAGAGCTTTTCAGTTTGAAGACGTACTTGAGGAGCGCTATGGACTATGGGGGATTCCCGACTCAAAGGCCTGGCCTTAGCCAATATCTTAAAAAAGAGAGAAATTGATGTTGAAAATGTTATAAATGTGTTTTGTTAAAAAAAATCTAGAAGTATGGTAATTGAAAATTGGGAGTGTGATTGAACATTAAATAAGGAACATATTTTTATGTTTGTGATTTTTTTTTATAAATAAATAACATTTCTATATTAGCCTAATAGTAACATGTGTAACAGAGGTTTTTAAATTTATTTATGTGTTAATAATTACTAATGGACCCGGCAATGCTTCGCTATTGCTTGATTTACCTAACCTAAAATTATATTCAGTTTTTGATCCAAATCAGTTGTTGATCAAAATCAGCTGTTTTAAGCTTTTCATACGAACAGCTGTTTTTGTGCCCCTGATAAAATCAAAAGAAATTTTCTTCTTCTTCCTTAAGATTGACCTTCCATAAGATTAACATTGAAACTTTGAGGGCCACGGGGGCGTATCCCTGAGGACCGATGTAAATTATAATGGGATTCTGCTCATCTATCGGACACTACCTTTCTAACGGTATGCGCGAATTTCTCCTACGATGCACACAAGCTGAGAAAAAAGGACGACAAGTTTTGTGCATTCTATTAATAAAATATCATGTACATAAAAATATGTGGATAAATAAATTTAAAAAAAGATATAGATAAAGTGCAATGAACCGCATTTATGTCTGACTAAGCACAAAGATATAAGTCAGTAGAATTTATATTTGAAAGTCCTTTTGTTTTGTGTGCTGCTTAACTTGTTAGGGTACTGTTACAGGCACAAATGAAGATTAAGCATCTATATATCTAATTCCGTAAGCCCAAATTTGCAAATGAAATTGTGAGCGAACGGTAGGTCGTAGAAAGCTGTTAGAGGTCTGGGCATGAAGTTTTGGGGGAAAATATTCATTTTTGTTACTTGTGTCACGAAAATTTGTTACGGAATAATATAATTACCATTTAAATAGCATGGGAATATGTAGGTGTAAATCAGGTGATTTTAGTGTTAAAAACAGGTGATTGTATTTAATAATTCCTATTTAAATAACATGGGAATATATAGGTGTAAATCAAGTGATTTTAGTGTTGAAAACAGGTGATTGTTTATAAATTGGAAAATTCAGCTATCATAACTCCTAAATGTGCATTTTTGTGATGTGTTTTGTTATTGTAGCTGTGTTTTTGTTTCAAAGTGAGAATTAAAATCAAAGCTTAGGCTCTATGATTAAACACATTATAAAATTATTTCAACAGTACTTTTTTACTGTAATGGATAACGCTGGAAGACCGCCTCGCAAAGGTAGGCCATCACGAAGAGGTATTGCTCCTAGAAATAAAGCCTATATATAGGGGCTGCGTGGTCAAATTATTTATTTGATAGAATAACACTTAAACACAGAATCTTACAACTAATACGTTTAACTATTACTAGGGGAGACCCCTGCATGCGCCGCATGCCAACCCCCGATGGAACCTAAAAAAAATAACCTCAAAACTAAGATGTTAAATGATCAAAATCTTTAAAGATTTAAATCATGTTAAATGTTTAAATCAAATTATTTCGTATATTTTATAACAACAGTTATAATAAAGGTTAAAAGAACCAGTAAGGCTCAGCAAAAACCTAATCAAAATGTTACTCACTCTCAATTACGGTACCATATATTATCAATAAATAGGTCTACTATATGTCTTATTTATTTTTAATTAGGATGTAACATAGTTTTTTCTTATTTTTAAATTCCTATTATATACACAGGGATGCTTTTCCGCTTAGGCACACTAGGGTGCAAAATGAGGAAATTTTTTTGAATACATATTTTTGACAGAAGTCTTAAATTTAACATTAATAAACGGTACCAGGAACTGGCACATACTTTCTCACAAATACATTTAAATTACTAAACAGGTTTACTGTGACTTGTAGGGTGGGGTAGGAGAGTTTTTTTATTAAAGTTGAAGATTAACTAATAAGTATTATTATCTAGAGAGAAAACTATTCGATCGATTTCGAAAAAATTTGCACCAAACACGTCAATTAAGTCTTCATAGATGCACGAAAAAGGGTTTTGAACAATTTTGAAAAACAACCCGCTTTATGGCCAAAAAACCCCCAAAAACAGTTATTATTATTATTAGCTAAACGAGAATTTTTAGAAAGATGCAGGTTTCTGTATATGGTAGGGCATATTAAAGGCTACAAATAAGCCAAATTTTATCAAAATCGTTAGAGCCGTTTTTTAATAAAAAAATAATAACTGATTTTGTGGGGGTTTTTTGGCCAAAAAGGGGTTTGTTTTTCAAAATGTTTCAAAACCCTTTTTCGTGCATCTATACAGGCGTACTGGACATGTCTGGTGCAAATTTGGTTGAAATCGATCGAATAGTTTTCTCTCTAGCTTTGTATACTTTTATTAAAGTAGGCGATTAACTAATAAATATTATTATTATTAGCTAGAGAGAAAACTATTCGATCGATTTCGAACAAATTTGCACCAAACACGTCAATTAGGTCTTTATAGATGTACGTAAAAAGGTTTTGAAAAACAATCCCCTTTATGGCCACAAACCCCCAAAAATCAGTTATTATTATTATTATTAGCTAAACGAGAATTTTTAGAAAGATGCGGGTTTTTGTATAAGGTAGGGCACATTAAAGGCTACAAATAAGCCAAATTTTATCAAAATCGTTAGAGCCGTTTTTTTATAAAAAAATAATAACTGATTTTGTGGGGGTTTTTTGGGGAAAAAGGGGGTTGTTTTTCAAAATTGTTCATAACCCTTTATCGTGCATCTATACAGGCGTACTGGACATGTCTGGTGCAAATTTGGTTGAAATCGATCGAATAGTTTTCTCTCTAGCTTTGTATACTTTTATTAAAGTAGGCGATTAACTAATAAATATTATTATTAGCTAGAGAGAAAACTATTCGATCGATTTCGAACAAATTTGCACCAAACACGTCAATTAGGTCTTTATAGATGCACGTAAAAAGGTTTTGAAAAATTTTGAAAAACAACCCCCTTTATGGCCACAAAACCCCCAAAAATCAGTTATTATTATTATTATTAGCTAAACGAGAATTTTTAGAAAGATGCGGGTTTTTGTATATGGTAGGGCACATTAAAGGCTACAAATAAGCCAAATTTTATCAAAATCGTTAGAGCCGTTTTTTTATAAAAAAATAATAACTGATTTTTTGGGGGTTTTTTGGCCAAAAAGGGGTTTGTTTTTCAAAATTGTTCAAAACCCTTTTTCGTGCATCTATACAGGCGTACTGGACATGTCTGGTGCAAATTTGGTTGAAATCGATCGAATAGTTTTCTCTCTAGCTTTGTATACATACAGACAGACATTTTGTAAAAACCACTTTTTTTGACTCAGGGGGTCCCAAAACGGATATTTCCACAAAAATCTCAACTTCGATTTTTTTTGCGATCACTATACTTTCTCTATACTATAGTATAGTGAGAAAGTAAAATTACAGCAAACGCACCCTCGCCTGCCAGCCAACGCCCAGCGAGTCATGTACCTATGTGTTGTGTATGTGTGCGAGCAAAGCAAAAGGCTAGGCAGGACTGTGTGGAGTGCGTCTGACTGATGATTAGTCACCACCCATCGGTACTGTTTGCGGGCAGTGAGCGAGGCAAGTCACTGATACATTACTCAGTTTTCTGGAGAGTTAAGGATAAATAAAATCCCTCCTGGACCAAAACTGGCAAGGCAAGAACTCAAGGATTAGGTGCTTCAGTAGTGGTGGGAGACGTAGGGATTGTACCTGAAATACTTTTGCACAGGATTATAGTAAATTTAATTATCCTTCGAACGATATAGCTCAAAAATTGCACACAGGCTTATGATTGGGAGAAATTTCTTAAAAACCTTACATGGATAATGAAAAAATTATTAATCAGGAGCTTCCTATCAATTTTGAATTACCTTTGCACAGGATTGTAGTAAATTTAATTACCTTTTGAATGATATAGCTCAAAAATTGCACCCGGGCTTGTGAGTGGGAGAAATAATGCAATTTCCTCGCACTAACTTTGCCATTTTGGTTTGAATCAAACAAGCCGCCATTTTGTGTCGAAAAATAAAAACATTGTCTAGGAAATCCCACAAGGATCCTGCCACTAAAATTTCATTTATTTTGAAGCATATTTTCTACCATTTTATCAAGGTAGGAAAACCCCATATACTTTATATACCCTTAAATCCCTACCCAAAAACGATTAATCGGAATAACTCCGCTATTTTGAACCGGATCGAAAAATAAATATATCTGAAGAATCCTACTAGGAGCCTTTCACCAAAAAATCAGCAATTTTGAAGTATATTTACTACCACTTATCAATCCGGGAATAAAACATATATATATATACGGGTATATAAATTAATGATTTTTTTGTATCGTCTCCAAATGGTCTGAAACAGATAGAAACGAAGTTTTACCCTCCTCCGACGAACCGATTTCAAGTTGAGTCGAGTGTAATAGCTCTTATTTTCTTCAAAAATTCGGCTAATTACAGTATTGTTTTATCCACAACAATGTTTTAATGTCACAATTAACTTTGCTATTCCTTTTGTAAAAAGGTTAACAGAAATGGGATAACATTACAGTAGGCCCAAGCCAGCTGCGCGCTTGGAGCCGTCCTGCTGACATGCTACCAGTGTACCGCGTCCAACTATACTGTACACGTTTTTATTTAAACCACGATTATACTGACCTAATTTTGATAGAAAAATCTGAATTTTTGTATTTCGTTTAAGTAGACCCTAACAGTGCACACGGTACAAACACATTTATTTTATAGCAGGTATTTAATTTGTAATACAAAAATAATGTCGAAATTTATTTTAATCTTCCCAATTTGACATGAAAAATATGACCTGCGGGAAATTTTTTTGTTTCTTGGTCAGGAAAACTTCACCAGCGACAAAGTTTTAGATTATAAAACGAACTAAAATTTGATTCAAAACACTTTTTTGTAGGAGCACTGTGTCGGTCACAATCGTGGTTTGAATACAAGTCAAAATATTGCGTGAAACTGCCCACCTGCGTTTATTGGTCTGCCCGCTCACAGACATTGTCATGTATTTTTTCACATGTACAGTATTTAGCAAAAATATCATACCGAACTTAGCTTGTAATAATAATTTTTTCATCACTCCGTACCGAAAGTAGCTACTTTCGATGTCAGCTGGTAGCAACGAAAACGATCGTTTCCCAAGCTCTAATTTAGAGCAAGGGAAAAACGATCAGCTGATTTTCCCTTGCTCTAAATTTGTTTTCCCTTGCTCTCAATTAGTTTTCCATTTGCCCGCTACGCGCTCTGACGTCGCTTTGCCGTTTATTCTTACAATTTATATCAGCAGCAGTGTTGCCAGATTGAGGGTAATTACCCGAAAAACGGGTATTTTTAGGACTCGAGGGTATTTTTGAGGGTATTTTCTGATAGAGGGTATTTTTTAACAAAACTGTCAAATACAGTACGGTACATTAATTTAGAAAATAAAATTACTTTTACTTTGAGGTATTTTTCAAATTTTTAAGTTTTTTTGTCAGTATTTCAATTTAGAGTTCGTTAATGTTTTAATTGGTGTGGTAGTACAGTAACTAAATTTAGGAGGTGTAGGAGTAGTTTGTTTACTATATGGTTGTTTCCTGCCTATGTTAACTCTATGGAGTAAGTTGTTTGTCCAGCCTACAGTGACTTTATAGATGACTACAGTGACTCTCTATCTAGTCACTGTAGTCCAGCCTAGAAATCAGTGAGCGGGAAAAGCATAAAGCAAAGTAATTAAGTAAATCAATTTGATAACTGTAATTTGTAAAATTAAAAAAAAATCATTTGTAAAAAATAATTATTTTCAAATATTTTAATTTTGTAATATGAAGCATATTTTACTTTTGTATTGTAAAAACAAAAAAATATATTTGTACCCTTTTGCATTTTTACTTATATATAACAATATACCGTAATATTGTTTAATTATGTATATATATATTTTTAATTGCTCATGTATTAGTATATGCATTTTTACATATAAGTAAAATAATACATAATTAATGTAAAGGTCCATATATTTGTACATAACTTATAACTACGTAGTGCAGTATTGTAAGTGTTACAATTCAAATATTTCCCTAACTCTGTAAAGAATTAAGAACGAAATTAAAAATACGTATTGGAGCGAGAGAGATAGAAGTCAAATTGGAATGTCATTCATTTAGTTAATCCGTCATACACGCCCGACGCCTAGCGACAATTATGCGCAACACTAAATACTACAACGGAAAGGTACAATCAAATCACGACTTTCAACTCGAATTCATTAAAATAAAATTACAAAACGAATCTGTAGACCTACATTTCCTACATCAAAAATATTCAAAACTAAATTCTGCATCCAGGAAAGCTAAAATAACAACATAAAACCAAGTCAATCGACAAAGATTTACGTTAAAACGCAAGGAGAAACTAGGCCTATCTAATTACAAATCGAAGAGAAGTTGGCAGAATAAATCCGATTACAAGAAAAATACATTCTTATTAGAAAATTAAACCAGGCCTACGAAAAGAACCAATTTTTTACATCTCAAATGTCTTTGGTCTAAATCTAAAATAAACGCCGATAAGCTATTATAAAATATAAAAACGAAGCCCCGACCGACAAAATTTAATCGTAGGCGGATACTTCATGTATGTAAACTCCTCCCACGAAACGCTGTGATTGGTCCACGTAATTCTTGCTACCGAATGAAAAAATACAAAGAATAAGATATATACATTCTAGAAATTAGATGGCAATTATTGTAATAAGGAGTTATTTAAGTGTTTTCTATAATTTAACTGTTTAAAATCCTATTAAATTTAATTGTAAAACATTGTTATGTATCAAAACAAATCCACACAATTAAATAAAGACACAATTAAAATAAATCACACTTCACGACTCCCAAACACCTATTACATTAACAAACCCAAATCCCAGAAGATATGAAGATTCATCAGGCGTTATTATCCATTTCCTGGAAAGGTAGAGAAGCCCCAAAAGAAGAACATTGTTAAGTTGGCCACTAAATAGTGCAGTTGATATAATTTTGGCTGTTGAAATTTAAAGAAAAGAATCGGTATTTGAATAAATATGAAGCTTATGAAGTTCAGTGTTTTTCCTTTATAACAATTACTATCAAATTCTAATCTACAAGAACAAACAACCAATTGGGTGAGAACTTTCCAATTAACTAGGCCTAGTCTATTTTAAGATCCAACACCAAACCAGTTACCTTAGAGGGATAACTTATCTATTTGAACTAAACTGTGAATAATAATATATACATATGTTATGCATATAGATTTACCAAGAACCCTTGAACTTTAAACTATCGTAAATTCAGTGATCCATTATAATACTAAATCCATTAACCAAATAACCTTTTTGACGATTCCATATAATCTTGCTCTCATTAATTTTGTACATATTTTAATTGTGTTATCTATAATCAAATTTGTTTTCTTTTAAATACTTTGGGAAAAAGACGGCTCCAACCCACCGAGTTAAGATCTTGTGTTTTAAAATTATTGAACAACAATTAATAACCTGTTTATCGTCAAACTTAGTATTCACAATTTAAATAATATTGTTCTTTGAAAAGAAATATCATTTTATGTATTACCTATAATAATACAGAAGTAAAAGATTTTTTTATAATTGTAACCCTTGTTGACCATCTTATTTTAATATAGATTTAATAATTGTAAAGTAAAGTAATTGTGAGGGTTGTAGTATAAGCATAAATTATTTATGTCTACGATACTGTGTACTACGGCAATCAAGGCAACTTTTGAATTTATGAGGGACCCAATTGTGAGGGTATTTGAGGGTATTTTTGGTACTAACTAAGGGTAATTTTGCTTGGGTGGTCTGGCAGCACTGATCAGCAGTTCTTATTGTTCAACAATGTAAACCGAAAACAGGAATAGGTATAAATGAGTTTTGCTGTGTTGTTATTATACTGAGGTTTCTTCTTCAGCATTGTGTGTATTTTTGCGTCGTGATGAAAAGTACCGTTCATAACTTGTACCGAAAGTGATTTTCCGGCACTTGCTCCAATTATTCCCGTACTCGGCTTCGCCTCGTACGTGAAACACACTTTCACATGCTCGGCTTCGCCTCACACGTGAAATTCGATATTCCTGTGTTCGGCTCCGCCTCACACATGAAACTTGGGCGCGCACCGGAAAGTGCCACTTTCGGTACTAGTAATGAAATATACTATTATTTTGAATTGGAGTTTTTTTCAAATTTAATTGACACATAATAAAGAGAAAGTTTCAACTGATGGACACAGAAAGTACCTTATTGAAAGGTTTAGAAATTAAATCATCTGAAAAAGACAAGCTCCTAACTAAATATAAAGTAAACTAGAGGGTTCCGCCCCTGCTCGGTGGACGGTAAGTCGCTTCGAAAAAGATGCAAATAGGTTATTTTTTTACATAAATACGCCTACTATTACTTTTTTTTTATAAAAGCGAAAAACTTAGGTGGTTATCATCGCCTGGAAAACTAAGAGCATTCGTATAATGCTCATACTATCACACACAGGTAGCCTACTATTAAATTCTAATATGTCTTATTTATTTTGAATTAGAATGTAACAAAGAGGTTTCTTATTTTTAAATTCCTTAACTCAGCTTTTATTGGTTTGTATGTGTTGAAACATGTATTGGTTCAGTGTAGGCTAACTTTAAATATTATTTTGTATTAAGCTGGACATCCGAATCAACTGCTTTCTATCATTTTATTCAATTGGTTGTTATGGTAATTAATAAACATTTACGTTCAAAAAATAAATATGTGTTGGTTCATCAGTCTAGGCCTAACCTAAAATTATTTTAAATTGATTTCCTACTTTAACCCTAGAACCGGCGCGGCGGCTTTAACGAAAATGGGTTTTTTGGAGTGTGCAAGCATTTTTTCAAAAATTCGCCAAAAATAGTAAATGAACCCCAATCCAAAAGTGTTCTATAGCTTTTTTGTAGATAAAGGTTCAAATAATTTTATGTGCCAGTAAAAAAAATATAGATGTAAAAATTACAAAGTTATTAGCTTCAAGAAACAAAAAATGTTCAGTGACGAAAAATAAAAGTTCAACTTTAGGTATGCATAAAAAATACCTAGCAAACATTTTTTGTAATTTTTTCCATAAATGTAAAAAAGTTTCGTAATTTAGTTATAAATAGAACTGTATAAAAACATGTATCAATTTCAAATTTTTTGTTTTGAAAACACCAGCTTTTATGTTCCAACTACAAGGGTGCTAACAAAACTAGGCCTGGTTTGAAACGTAATTTAGGAAATTTACTTTGCCCAAAAATGAAAATTATTATAACAAAGTGTAGAGAATAAATCAAAGAATTGAACTGTACACTTGTAAATTGTTATTTCATAAAAGTATTTGAGTTAGCTTTACTTGAATCACAAAATGAGATGAAACCTCGTGCGGACCAAGGAAATTCAAAAAATGACCGTTAAAACAGCCGTTTTTTGCGACCTCAAGCGGTAGTATGAATTCGGCGCAAGTCTGTACTTTCAACTGCTGTTTGAATAACATTGAAAATGACAAATATAGTTTGCTTTACACCAAATGAAAGCTTGAACTTTGGTCTATAAATAGATATCAAAAAGTCTATTGAAATAATTCGAATTACAAAAGATATCTCGAACGCAAAATGTGCAGTTTTATTGGTTGAAATCTGCTCAATTGCAAAGGTTTACAGACAATTCCATATCTTTGGAACTATGCAAGTGACTTTTGATTTGATGGCAGTTTTAGAAAGATAAAATCTTAACGAATCTACATTATTGTCAAAATATCCCGGTTGAGCGCAATTCAGCTTTAGAGAACTGACAAAATAGAGCATAATTGCTTTGTATTTCACGCGCGGCAAAACGTTTACAGAAAACTAAAATTTTAAAACAATGATTACATATGTAAATATACGTTCTAGAAAGAAATGTTGAATACAAAAATTAAAGTTTGAAACATTACCTTTCCAATGGTGTTTGTCGTTTTGAGATTAGAAGATTTTTAGTGGGTCAAATATCCAATACAATCACGCGTTACAAATGAGTTGTCAATACACACACATAATTTATATTTTTGTACACATCTTTGGGACAGTGTACGTTGCGAATGATTTTTAGCGAATTTCCATAGGAAAAATGAGCTATTGCAGTGGCCCTTATGGTGAGACCCAAGGTCGGGAGTAGCAAATGAGCATCGATCATGGTCCCCAGAACACGTTTTGGGGTGTCATTAAAATTCATATATGTATATATGTGTTCGCACTCTAGAGGCCGCATTTTAAGTCCGATTTGGTACACATGTTGGTTGTCTACGTCGCTCGGACGAGTTCGTTAGCCAAAAAAAATCTACCAACCGGAAGTACGTTTTTTGACCAGAAGTAACTATTTTTTAAGATTTTTACTACGAGAATTAAATTTTTTTAGAGTTTTTTCTAAAAAAAAAAGGTAGGATGTTATTTTGCACATTTTGTTTTCTTACGCGACCTTATAGCTCTCTTGATTCCCCCAAAATCGACCAAAACGTAAAATACCATAAAAGTACCCGGTTCGAAGCGAAGCGGTGCAAACTCGCGATGCCACTAGGCGCAAACAAATTCTACTAATATATTGCGTACACACAGACAGCTGATCAACGCCTTCGTGAGTAGACCTATTTCCCAAATTTGTTGGTTGAAACCCTAAAACATAGGCATATAAACTGAATTTTGGAAATTTGCTCAACTCACGTCAGCGGTCCAGCTGCGTGGTCAATTTATTTTAGTTTTTCATAATGTTGCTTATTTATTGGAATTCTTACAGCTGTTAGACGCTATGGGTTTAACGCCCAACTGTGCATTTTTTCCAACTGAAAATTTACAAATATTGAAATAAAAAATGTTTTTGTCAAAGTGAATTCTAGCCTATGTTACTCAAGGACAGTGTAGCTTTTTATAAAAAAAAATGTTTCAATTGGTTCAGTAGTTCCAGAAATTACCTCCTACATACAAAGAAATTGTACCTCTTTATAATATTAGTATAGAAATAATAAGAGCAACTAATTTTAACTTAAATTGTGAATACCGGTAACTAATAAGAAATAATTAATGTTTAGTGTGACATACGTGAACAATAGTAGGATTTCATAATAATTAAAGTTGTATAGTGATTAAATGGAAATATAAAATATCATTAGGTATATTGTATAAAATATCTATCATCATGATATATTTACATGAATACATAATAATATTACAGTGTATTTGGGAAGTAACCCCGCCTCTTATTTAGTATCAGGGTCTTGCCTGGGCGTTTGGGTGGCCTGACGTATATTTTGATTGTTGTTTGTTTGTGTTGTCTTTTGTTATATGGTTACAAAATATTTATATAATATAAATATGTTTACATTTTTTTAATACGGTGACCCGGGTAATCAAATAACCTAGGTTCGGTTCGTGTTATCACCGGAATCATCTGTTCATTATGAACGAACCATCCAAATTCATGATCCGCTCAAAGCCTTTTGTAACCGCGACATTCGGGCATTCCAGATTCCACTATTCCAATACAGCTGATAATTTAGTTCTGTTGTGTCTAATATTAAAAACTAACACTAAAGTTGTGAATAATTGCAAAGAATAACATACTAAGTTCGTATGATGTAACCTATATAGTATTGTGAGTATGTTTGTGTGATATTAAAATGTACTTTACACGATGGGCACTTAACAGATTTAGCTAGGTTATGTCGGCGAATTTCTTGTATCATAATATTCTGGCTCTATAAATATCTCAATGCACAATTATAAACGTTTGGTGTGTGCTTAGGCTTCATAAGGTAGGCTACTTTACAATTTGAAAAATGTTGGTCTTTCCAATAAAGAATACTTCTTACTTTTATAATTGATATTGCTGCAGTGATGCTGCAGGCTACTTGCAGGATCCAGAAATGAGATAATAATTATTATTAATTATGGCCTGCATTATTTAAAATACTTTATTTTATACATATTGATTTGCTTCCTGAACTGCAGTAGTAATCTAACTTAGGTACATACCACAAACAACCATCGACAGTTCCAAAAATGGTGAATTTTGGTGACTACCAGTTTCGAAGTCTTAACCTTCCATTGTCAAGTTATAAGAAATTTAAAACACACACTGTACACATAAATTACAAACATCACAAGTCCACATTTATTACACGACACATAGGCCTAACAAACATGCTGGCCAGCCGACTAAACGTAACTAACACTGTACTGTACTTTCAACTGTCGGAATTAACGTACCTCCACTTGCTCAATCTGAAGATTTCTTATCTTACTACTAGAGTTCTATGTTTTTATATCCTGAATGGCGTTGAACAGTATGTTAGAGTTGTAGGCCTACTTCAATTTTTTTTCGTTCAGCGTATTATTACGGTCATACTTGAATGCGTTGTAAATATGCATTTCCTTCAAACAAGACATGAAAAGAGGGTTTCTAAATTTGTGTAAAATCTCTATACTGGTGTTGATTTTGTCCACTGTGTGGCAACTCTGTACTCGGTGTTCTTCAAACTTAGATTTTTGTGTGAATAGTGTCTCTTTTGGAATATGTTCAGAAAACCTAGTTTTAAACGATCGGCCCGTTTGTTCGATGTAGTATGTAATGTGGACTTGTGATGTTTGTCATTATGTGTTAAGTGTGTGTTTTATTTGTTTTAAGTTTTAAATTTCTTATGACATGAATGGAAAGTTAAGACTTCCGAAACCGGTAGTCACCGAAATTCACCATTTGGAACTGTCGACGGTTGTTTGAGGTATGTACCTAAGTTAGAATATACTTAAACGGGAATTTATAATACAACCCTAAGCCAACAGAAATACAAGCATTAAAAAAAAAAGGCGTAACTTTACTATTCGACCCTAGCCTAATATTTTTGCAGACGACGTTTTACATTATACTGTTAAATGTTGAATACAGGTAAACATACTGTGACTAAATACTATAAGTTAGAATCTTTTAGGTTTTCTTTTATTATTCTTGCATTTCTGTTGCCATAGGTTAGTTAGCATAGGGGTCAAATAGTAAACTTGCATAAAAAAAATAGCTTAAGTTCTAACTTATAGTCTTCAGTCACAGTATGGGCGCAAATTTACTATTCGACCCTCGGCTGACCTACGGCAACAGAAATGTAAGAATAATTAAAAAAATGGCCTTAAGTTATAACTTATAGTCTTTAGTCATCACAGTATGTTTTTACCTGCATTCATTCAAAATTTAATAGTAGAATTTAAAAAAAGGTCGTCTGCACAAATATCAGCTGAGGGTTATGTAGTAAATTTATGCCTTACTTTGTGAAAGCATACGCTCACATAAAACATTCATAAGTTTTTCAAACTGATAATTTGCAAGACAAACAGTCTTTGCATTTGCAGCTTACCTGAGTTTCCCCACAATACAATTCCGTAATTCATGTGGGGGTATATCAAACCAAATCCATGTTTGGCCAAGTTCCGGAGAACAAAAATCCCGGAAGCTATTTTCCCACATAATGTATCCCCATTATCTGATCATGTCAGTCCTTTGTTTATGATTAAACCTAAGAACTGAACCCACTCAACCTCTTCAAATCATTCTTCATCTAAAAAAACATGTAAGGACTTGAATATTGTGCTTTGGAACACAAACCAAAATGCATGTAGTTGGTCTTTTTAAGATTTATTAGTAAATTTAAATTGTCAAAAAATGACTGTGTGCACAGACCTGCATCAAAATTTACTTCAACATTTTAAATTCAATTTCATTCAACATTTTGGCACGGAATTGAGAGTTGTGTCATCTGCATATTGGACTACATTGTCGACATTGACCGAAGATGCGAGGTTAATATACAGTAAAAAAAAAATAGAGCCAAGAATAGATCCCTGGGTACTCCATACTTGAGCTGTAACCTACCCGATTTGACAACACAACAGAAATGATTAGTTGCTGGGTTACTCCCAACATATAAGATTTGATCCACCTTCATGGTAATCCTCTTATGCCAAAATTTTCAAGTTTGCCAAATAATATTTTGAATAACGGCATCAGAAGCTTATTATTAAGTTTTATTATTTAACAGCTAGTTATTTATTGTTCATTTTCCTAAATATGCCAATATTGTACAGTTTACCATTGTATTATAGTGATTGTGAACTAATACTTTTAATTGCTACACAAACATATTATACAATGTGGACATAAAGATTTTTTCAGAGAAAGAGATTTGTTTGACATTAGGTTATATAGCCTACTCTTTTTACATATACATACTACTTAATATAAATAACATCTTTATTATCCTTAAATGACTGCACACAGTTTGAAGTAAATTTAGTTTTCAACATTCTTTAGTTGCAAAAAGAGAGATTGTTTTCTTTGATTAAGGCCCGGTTCTACAATCTCCCAATAAGTGCCCGACAAGTTACAGGTAGAGCTATCTCCCGATAAATTAAAAGAAGGTGTTCTACAATCTCCCAATAGCCCTTGTCGGCAGGATAAATTTGGCTATCCTACTGATAAAGTTGTCGACTACTTGAAGCACCCGATCGGCAAGATAAAAGTATAGAATAGTTTAGAACTATATACAATGATTGTAAACTATGCTTATTTTATTGACATTTTTGGTGAAGATGGCGATGAAAAAATAGTTTTAATTGATTGCCCAGTCCAGAAATAATAAAGTCTTTAGAGACAAGGCTTGAAATTTGTACAATAAAGTATGTTAGGTTAACGAAGGAAAGAAACAGTTAGAATCCTTGTAGAAATTATTGGAGAAAAATAACCTGAAAAATTTTATAAATAGCAACAATAAATAATAAAGTACAACGTAAGTTAGTAATAATGTTATAATGTTTATTTTGTTTAAACTACAACTAACTGAGTAACTAGTCATTTATTTAATTATTTTTTCCACTTTGATAAATAAAAACAATTCCACGGCACCTTTAGTCATTATAATTAAATTTTGTTTCGTATTTGTTTTTGAAACGTTCTATCTCACCTTGGGTTAAGGTTTTTATTGGTATTGGGATTGTATGCTTCTGGTTGTTAAACTGTTGTTTCAGTCATTAACAAGACTCAAAAACATTCACGATGCACGTATTATGCCTTTAGTCTTTCTCAGAGACAATAATTAATTAATAATACAGCCTTTCCATTCCAAGGCTAGTTCGTTATTCAGTCACTAAGGTGCGTTCCTTTGCCGTATTTTGACCAATCACAATCGACAAAGGGTACAAACCTACATGTAAAATTGTAAATCTAACAGGTAAGTTCCTGGTAGTTATCGGAGAGATAAAAACCCATTGTAGAACGCAATATACTTGTCGGATGGATTTGTCGGCAGGTTAAATTTATCCACCATGTAACTATCGGGAACGTTATCGGGAGATTGTAGAACCGGGCCTTAGTGTAACAGAAAGCAGCTGATTGTAGAAAATGAACCTTTATAATCACCTGATGACAGTGTTATCAACCTCAAACCTGTATGTTATATCATGGCAATGGACTTTGTGGCTCACTCTGATTATAAATAACAGATTCTAATTTTATGTACATTGTGTTTTATTTAATGAAGCCAGGCAATTATATATTTCTTTCAGGAAAATTTATTTTAAAGTTTTATTCTTGTTCCAGATAGGTTTGCTTTCTAATAGAAAACATATGAGAAATGCCTTTTTCTGGAAGTTCAATGGATGATCATAGTGAAAAAAATCAAGTAAAAGAAGCAAGTAATCAGAATGAAAAATGTGATGTCCTTGGGAAGAGAGAAACTAATACAAATAAACAAACCTTATGTGCTGAAGAAATTGATAATACTTGCAAGATAATCATTGATTTGGGAATTACTGATGAAGAAGACAGAGGCAATAATGAATTGGTTAATAAAAACAAAGATGACAGTGATCATAACAAATTAGCTGAACAAAATAAAGATAAAATTGAAAAGAATCAATTGAACGATAAAAATGAAGAAAGTGCAAATAATGATTTAGCTGATAAAAATGAAGGGTGTAGTAAACAAAATAAAGAAAGATCTGAAACTAACAATAAACAAACCAATGAGAAAAAGAAAGAAACAAAAAGTAATGAAAACATAGATATAATAGAAATAATTGATTGCGATGATGGAAGAACTGAATCTGAGGAATTGAATAAAAATAAAGAGCCAGAAGTGATTGAAATAGAAGATGAAGGCGACGATGACGAATTGTATGAAGATATTATTGAAACTCAAATTTCTTATTCCGATTCTGGAAGTAGTAGTGATGAAGGGATTGTTGTAGTATTTGACCGAAAAGAAAACGCAGTTAAAAATAAAGAAATAATTGTTGTAGAAGAAGATGATTGTGAAAATCAAATTGGTAAATCTGCGACGAACCTACAAGCACACTTCAAAAGTAAAAGGGTTAGTATTAAATGTTTATCTAGAGTATTGTAGATGTTATATCAGCTTAATGTATGGAGTTTTACTTTTCTGCATCTTATTTTATTTTTTTTTTTATTTGAACTGTTATAAAAGTCTAATTAAGATTTACGGAGGGTTTTTAGGAAAAGGATAATGAACTTTGGTATTTTTTACCCAATTGTTCAATATTAATTTTGAGTTTTGGAAATATAAAAGGAGTTGTTGTAGTATATCTTATTTAGTTGTTATATATGTGAATAATTATGTTAATGTTTTTATACATTTAAAAGAGAACTTTTACTACATAATGACGGTATATTTAATAGTAAAACATTCTCATAACTAACTTTTGCGTCGCTTATAGATTTCACTAAGGTTTGAAACAAACATGATTGCAAAGTCCACATCAATCGATGCCCAATGTGCACTCTCAAATTTAAAGTATACACACATTTTGAACTAAATACAGCATCCTGAATAAACCATACAAGATTTTACAAACTATATCCCGATGAATGGCAGTAATTTTGTGACAAATTTGTTTAGTTTGTTGAAGTTTTTAGCAGTGGATTACTGAATATCTTACTTTTCAAATAACCAAGTATAAAAAATATATCAAGGTCCAAGAAATATCCTTAAATGTAATGTGATTTGCATGGGCGTCCATCTTACTTTTTCATAAGGGACTTCCTATATATAGACTACTATTTCTATGCAAACAACTACAGAATATTTGAATTCCGGTTTAAGAGTTAAATATAAAATCGATTCCCTATCATGTACTGTCAGCGAGCCACGAGATGGTCCCTGGAGCTGGCTGTATACAGCCATGTCCTCACGCGGTATCGAGTGTTTAGCAGGCGCAAAGGCGAGTAACGGGGAATATTTAATAGACTGACACGATAGCGGAAAATACAACGTCATATAGCTTAGTATTGATATTGATCATGTAGGCTTATGTTAAAATGGATTTTTGTAATTAAAACAACCAATTTTTTCAAATTAATTCTATTGACTAAATTCTCAACAAAATCAGCACAAATAGTAATAAGTAATGAAAAATGTGTACCTAGTAGCCTACAGGCGCTTTAAATATCATACTACATATAAATAAATTGAGTAAATTAAGTTTAAAAAATATGCAGTAAGTACAGGATGTTCTAAAAATCAAAAAGCTATAAAGTAGGACCTACAATAATATTAACCAAATTTAAGTTACTGTAAAATATTTTGTATGAATGTAAGTTTATATAGGAAGTTTACTTCTAACAGGAAGTACGATTGCTAGACGAGGTACACAACAAAATGCTACTATACAGCGAACGGAAGCTTGATATGACTTAAGTTATAAAAATAGACAAAACCAGACAAAGGCAGAGGAAGTATCAGACTGCCTGTATCACCACTAGCGTTTCAAAGATCAAGAAAAATAAAAACACTGCGGAAGTGGGTAATACCACCAGTTCTTTAAATAAATATAAGCTAGGGAGATTTTTTAGCCTATATACACGGTGACTCCCGTCGAAGCAAATGCAAACAGGTTATTTTATGTAAATAGGCTCTACTATTAAATTCTAAAATGTCTTATTTATTTTTAATTGGGATGCAACATAGTGGTTTCTTATTTTTATTAATTTATTATGGGTTTATTCTCTAGCTTTAAGGAAAGTTTAACAATCAACATTTTTACTGCATTTTCACCCTTTGGCAGCACGCGACAAAATGTCAATCTATGATACTTTTTATATGTATGTTGTAAGAAGTAAATGTACAAATTTTCAGTTTAATAACTTAAAGGAAAAAATAATAATTCATTTTAAATTTTTTAGGGGTTGTTATCACATTTTCACCCCGTAGCAGAAGGCGACAAAATGCAAATCTAGTTTACTTTTTCTATATATCTTGTAAGAAATAAATGTAAAAAATTTCAGCATTCTAGCTAGCTTTAAGGAAAGTAGGTATAACAATTAATATTTATTGTTTTAGGGGTTGTTTTAATCCTTAAATCAAAATTTATTATAACCTATGTTACTCAAAGATAGTGTAACTTTATATTAGTAAAACTATTTTTTTAATCGGTTCAGTAATTCCATACCCCCCCCCCCCCCCCTACATATTATAAACAAATAAACAAAACATTTTTGTCTAATATCGCATATATTATTTCTCAAGACTATTTTTTTGTCGGTACGCCATAACTTCCTTAATACATCATCAAATTACATGAATGGGGCATCATTTTAAAGCTTTCCTTAACCACTACATGGAAAAAATAGACAAACAGCTTAAAATTCATGTTTTAATAACAAAAATTGATTTAAAAAACTTTTATATTATACTCTGTATGTTCCTAATGAAAGGCGCCATCTACTAACCATCTGTTTAACTAGCATGACAGCTGTTAGTTAGATTGTTTACACTGTAAGATTGTATAGGGAAACTGTTATTTATAAACCAATGTAAATAAATAAACTTAATTAACTGAATTAAATCAACGTGTTAAATCAGGTAAATGTAGGCCTACTCCGAACTTGCGAAATATTCGCACGGGTCAGCTAGTTATTAATAATAACCCCAAAGATAAGATGGTAAATAATGTTAAATGTTCAAATCAAGTTATTTTGTATATTTTAAAACAGCACTTGTAATAAAAGTTAAAAGAACTAGCAAGGCTTAGGTCTACAATTTAATAAAAACCTAACCTAAAAGTTAGAAATTTACAACTTTTAGGTAGAAATGGCAATATCTCGTGATCCGTAAGTGCTATGGAGATAATAAAAAAGCAAATTGTTCAGAATTTTATAAGCTCAAAGTTTGGTCTCCTGCATTTTTGCTAAAAAAGCACTAGTTTTCTGGTTATTTAAAAAAATATCAAAAAGTACACCTTTACACGTGAATATATTAATTAATTGGACCCCTATGGATGTAAAGTTTTTTTTATGTTATTTTCACTGTCAAGAAGTTCTAAAAACAATTTTTCTGTAGGCCCGATTTTTTCTCAGGTCGAGGCTTATTTTTGCACAGAATGACTGGGCTATTAATTAGTTTTAAGAACTCTACGCAGGAGTTTTATAACTTGTTGTATAATAAATGCACAGTTGTTGTATAAAAAATGTGTTATATCAATTAAAGTTAATTTATAGTCATATTTATTATAATTTGTATTACTTGATGTTTTCTTTTATTGTTATTTGTAAGGACCATTATTACACTGTTCATTAATAATTTAATTTTCTATCGTTTTTAAACTTAGAAATACAAAAATATTATACTATACCAAACTGCTATTATTTCAACACTACTAATCGGAATTATAATATTTTTTAAGCTGTTATCTGTTAATCTATTAAAATCCATTTAGTATAATAATTAAGTAAACGTACATACGAACAATATATATATTTTGTTCTTTCACAGCAGTAATTGCATACATATTTCCAATAATTGCTACTAATAATGTTATTTTTTATATATATTAAAAAAAAAACACACACACACACCGAAGGATTCCTATTTTGTACCATGATTCCACGTTCGATTTTAAATAGCATTTTTCGAATAACAATGCTGCGGACATTCACTACTACGGCGTCTCTGTACTAGAGACAGACGGCCGTGGCACATTGCTACAAGCGCCTTCAAACTAAATGTAGGCAAGGACTCAGGGACCATCTCGTGCCTCGCTGACAGTACTAGATCTTTACTTCGATGTACTAGAGTGGTAGACATTTTCAAAATGTACTAGATCTAGTAATATGTACTAGCAGTGGGCACACTGAACATCACAGCTAATTTGGGTTTTGCGTTGTTAGGTGATTAGTTTTAGAGTTGTGGATACAAGGTTCTAATTTTGTTTAAACCATACAAAATGTTTAGTGGGACCATCTAGTCAATTCAATTTATCACACTGTATCGTTCAACTTAACATAAATGAAATATTAACCCTAGCCGTGTTTGACTGGTCAATTAGTTGATAACTTGGCCTAGGTCTCTCACTACTCAATTGACAACTCTACTTTGTATTGAATATTTCACCCACTAAAAATCATCTAATCGCAATAAAACAAAAACTGTTGGAAAGGAAATGATTTAAACTTTAATTTTTGCATTTAAAATTTTTTTCTAAAATGTATATTTACATAATATGTAATCATCGTTTTAAAATTGTAGTTTTCTGTAAAGCTATTGCCGCGCATGAAAACACAAAGATTTACTCAACTTTGTCACTTCTCTAAAGCTCAATATCGCTCGACAGAAATATTTTGACAGTAATATAAAAATACCTTTGGATTCTTCAAGATTTAAATTTTCTAAAACTGACTTCCAATTATACGTCACTCTTATGGTTTCGAAAATATAAAGGTTTCTGTAAACCCTTGCAATTGGATAGTTTTCAACTAATAAAACAGCACATTTTGCAATCGAGTTATCTCTTACAATTAATTAGAAATATTTGTATAGATATGTTTGTATCTAATTTTAGACGAAAGTTCAATCTTTCGTTTGGTGTAAAGCAAACTATATTTACTCTAATGGTTTTGTTCGTACAGTGCTTAGAAATACTGACAAGTGGGAAATTCAAAACTCGACTTTCTCAAGCTTTCGAAGTGGCAGTTGCAACGGCTTTTGACATCGTGCCTGCCTCGTATAGGATTCATGCGAGAGAGGTTTTGTTTATTTGATCTCATTTTGTGATTCAAGTAAAGCTAATTCAAATACTTTTATGAAACATAATTTATAATTATACAGTTCAACTTTTTGATTTATTCTCTACACTTTGTTATAATAATATTTCATTTTTGGGCAAAGCATATATTCCTAAATTACTATTCAAGCTAGGCCTAGTTTTGTTGGCAGTCTTGTAGTAGGAACATAAAAACTGGTGTTTTCAAAATACAGTTATATTTATAACTAAATTACTAAACTTTTTTACATTTTGAAAAAAAATTACAAAAAATGTTTATTACTTTTTATGTAGGCCTAAAGTTAAACCTTTTCCAATCATTACTGAACATTTTTTGTTTCTTGAGCTAATAACTTTGTAAATTCTACATCAATCAATTTTTTACGGGGATATATGAATTATTTGACCCTTTCTCTGCAAAAAAATCTATGGAACACTTTTGGATTGGTTTATAATTACTATATTTGGTGAATTTTTGAAAATATGCTTGCACTCGCACCGAAATGGCTTGGCATTGCAAAAAATTAGCATGAACAGTTGTAGGGTTAACACTTGCCAAATAAACACAATAGTTAAATTATGAAGCAATTTTAGTTAAAAATAAATTAAAAAATATACATAAAGTCTACTGACTTTTAATTATTGTTATTTTCAGCTCAATGAAAACATCTCTTCACAAGAACAAATGATATTGCAAGAAAAAATTTACTGCAAGAAGGATAAAATGTGGAAAGATACGTACGGTTGTTTTATGATTGATAATAGATGGTTTTACTCTTGTCATCTTTGTAACAGGAGGGGCCTACTTTGGTGGCATTTACTTCAACACATCAGGAAGCATAACACAGGTAAAAAGGCTTACAAAGCACAATTACCATTTATTGATCTGTTTTATGATTCGTCTGCAATCAAATATGTTCTTATGTAGGTGTCCCATGTAGAGGTTGGACATATGGAACAAACTTGACACTTTACAGTTATGTTACATAGATATGTAAAAAATGTATCTCGAGTATCATTTTACTATCGCCAGTCAAATCAAATTGGCGAAATAACAAAATAATGGTAAATTTTCATCAAAATGATTTTATTTGCATAACCATAAATGCATTTATGAAAATGTGTAGGCCTAAAATTTAATAAATAAAAGTAAAAAAAAAATAACAGTAATAAATTATTACTGATCCAAACTTGATCTTTGTTCAAATTGATTCCCATTAATAGCTATGCACTGATAGCAACGAAACCAAAGCGTCATAAGCGCTGTTGCAAAATTGTTGAGATATCAATAGCATTTCCTCGACAATCGGCCTCATTGATTCATCATCTGTTGCTGTAGGGTGAGGACAAACGTTTTCTTTCAAACAGCCTAATAGAAAAAATCGCTAACAGTCAAGCCTGCCATTCTTGGAGTCCAGTCCTTAAGGTTGCTGTCAAGACCTACCCAGTAGTTAGGACGATCTTGACCTAAAATCGCTTTGGCCACATTAGCATAGTGAGGAGGAGCTCCTGCTGGATCAGTTGAAGAACTATGTGATTATTTGATATTGATGCGTGTCTGTTTCCAGTCATTGTCCGATAGAATACCATCCGTGCGATAAACACCGTCCTTGATTTCAAGCCTTCCTTATGTAAGATATGTGGGTTATAATACAAAACTTTATCACTTCATATTCACGACAGAATTGACAGTTTAGTTGGGGTCGTGTTGTTGCTTAGGCTTTTACAATCTGAACAAATGTTTGCTCGAGTTTGTGAACAATGATTGAGGTAACCGGAAGGGAGATGTTCTTCAGGTGGTTTAGAAAGTACTCTCTACAATGTGCAAAGACAGTCGAAGGATGTGTCAGTTCGATGTGCATAGCATTGATAGGTGCGGTGTTACAACATCGTAACTAAACCGCAGTGCTGCCTTTTGGATTTCTAAGTGCCTTAAATTAGTTTTAAATCCATTTCAAACTTTAGAGGCTTGTATGATTTTCCACCTAATAAATTGCAGATGTGGTTGTCTCGGGTATGTGCTCCCTAGGTCTTGTTGGCTACAAGGTCGTAGCCAGCGGAAGTCAGGGAGTCAAAACCTCCCCCCCCCCAAAATCCCGAAATTTATTAGTAAAATTAATACTAGGTTTAAAAAGTGCAAGTTAAATTATAAACATAGACAACACAACAGAGGATCCAACAACATATTTTACATCATTGTGCATTGCATGTATACTGAATTACTGATATTTAAATTTACTTGATTAAACTACAACGTACATGACACATGGATGCAGTAGGTTACAGCCTTACTCTCTTTTGAGCTGTATCTGATCTATTAAATAAGAAAACTATGAAGGTTCAACAAAAATACTTTACTCTAACAAAACAAGCAATGCATTGTGTATTAAAAATACTCCCAACACGGGGGTTGGCGCGCGAAGCACTGCGTATTGAAAATTCTCCCAATATGGGGGTTGGCGTACGAAGCATGCAATGTATTGCGTATTGAAAATACTCCCAATACGCGGGTTGGCGTACAATGCACTGTGCATCGGCCGCTTCTCATTCATAGTGTTCAGTGTCAAGCTCACACGTGCGTCCTTAGCAGTGAACGTGTTGAAAGGGTTTAAATTCAAATCCCGGGTCATGACCTGACGCTCCTCTGAAAAGTTTTCTGACTACGGCCTTGGTTGGCTACAATTCTGATTAGGTTGATACTTGAAAGAGACTGATCAACTGTTGGTATGATATGATGATTCCACAGATGCTTTTCATCATATATTACGCCTAGGACTGTTGGATTCAAATAGTGTCGCAAATCTTGCTTCGCTATGGTAAATCTTTGGGCAAAATTTTTTGATTTTGTGTATCTTTTAGTGAATACTGTGTGTTTGGTTTTAAATTTAGAGGTTATAAGGTACCGTTTTTAAGTCCATTGACTCATGATGTCGACTCCCCTTAGGATTCTTTCATTTTACTTTTAATGGCCCAGACTGTTTTTTAATTTGCATAGTCGGCAAGGTTTACGTTGGGTAGTAATTGTGGTTCCAGGTCGAAAAGCATGATTCTAAAAAGGGTTGGACTGAACAGAGAGCCCTGTGGTATGCCATTGTTAACATTTAAAGAGTTTAAAGTAGTGTTATTTATTTTGATGGTGGTTTCTATATTCTGCAAAAAATTAGCTTACCATTAATCTTTCCTCTTAGGTATACAATAGGAAAAGTTATGTTAGACTGAAGAAGTTAGGTTGCCCAAAGGCTTGCCATATACTGAAATATAGCTTTGAAAGGTTTTTGTTTTTTTTTTACTTTTTTTTAAATATACTCGTTACTCATTCTGCACGTTTTTATTATTTTACTTACACTTTTTGTTCATATATTTTGAAGGATTTGTTTTTTTTTTTTTTTTAGATACAGGGAGTTAGGACTACAGGTTACTCTCGACTTAACCTCAGAATGCTTTAAAAAATAAATAAAGCATATACTCTACTTATTCATGCAACAAACAATAAGTAAACAATTCATTCATACAATTCGCTCAAATAATTTCTAATCTTAATTTTTCAGGAAAAAATCTAGGACATCAAGTTTTTGAAAGCACTGTTTGTCAGATTGATAATGAACTAAGCACAATAAATAAACCGCTTGTAGGCCTGGAATATTTATTAGAATGTGTCATTCCGTCAGGAAAACCATCCGATCAAGAAAACGTTTCAGTTTATGGTCATTATTGTGCTTTGTGTGATGAAACAAAATTCAATCGTGTGTCTATCTTGGCTCATCTCACTTCGTTCCAACATGGCAATACATTTTTGGTAAGTAACTGCATATAACTTGTTTACACCGCAGCCACATTTTTCTAGAACTGTGTATGCCAATAATGTAGGACTAATATAATTACATCAATAAATCGACTCTTATAATATCGAGTGTATGTACGTGAGTATCAAAATAGTATAGCTCATGTGCACAGTTGTGTAAAATAACTATAATTTTAAAGACATATGTTATTGAGCAGCTGCAACGATAACCCCACTTCAGACATATAACATCTGATTTCACTCATCACCTGTTTTATAACAAAACCTAGCCTAGTTTATTTGGTTATGTTTACAATTTCAATCCAAACAAACTTTTCATACTGTTTGGATGTTCGTTGCTTCTGTATATGAGATATAAAACTAATGTAGGCTATAATATGCTGTATGATATGCTTTGAGGTTAGAAATAGTTGAAAATATATGTATTTTTACAATCCTTTTTGTTTACTTCATTCTTGGCAGCCTGAAAAACAACTTAGGCCTACAAACATAAAA
>JAGFPH010004825.1:55053-87592 GCA_018207615.1 Philaenus spumarius | reverse complement strand
TTCTTCCTCATGCTGGGTGGCGTTATTTTCTGAATCAGGTTGAACATCGTCAGTTTCAGATTTTGACAGTTAAAATGTCGTAGCTCGTCGGGGTCACGATTAGGAGTCAATATTTTCAAAGTACAGTGCGGGGTATTGTTTTAGGCTATATATTTTTGGAAAGGGAAAACCGATTTTCACAGTTAAAGAGCCTTAGGGCGTCGGGATAACGTTTTTGGGTCAAAATTTTAGAAATACAGCGTGGGGTATCGTTTTATATTTTTTGGGGTAGGAGAAACCCGATTTTGACAGTTATTTAAAAAAAAAAACGAGCCGAAGTCTCGAAAAAGTGTTCGAAATACATCTTGTTTTTAGCTTAAAAATGTATGGTAAAAAACCCGTTTTTTATAAAAATTACTACTCTTTTTACTAAGTATTTTTTAAAATACTCAATTACAATAATACGCCACAAATATGCTAAGTCAGTCGATTTCAATTAGAACAGGCGTTGCACATTTGCGACATCAGTCTGTAGAGAGAAACCGGACTTCTCATGTATTCGACGCTAGTCTATCTATGCGAACTAAAAAATGTTACAATTGGTGCTAGCGAAAGTGTTAAAACAATTTCCAGATGCATTCAGATGACATAGCTAAGACTCAGAATGAAGTCAGAATTAATTCCCGGACTAATAGACATCGATAAAGAGCGAAACCCGATTGTGTGAATTTAAGATTTTTCCCAATTTTGTTTAATGAGTTGGCAAAATTTCAAAATTAGCCCAATTTAGAAAAATCGGTGATTTTTGAACTCATGGATTGATGCTCTACAACTTTTAGGGAGGGGGTATTGATAAAATTTGATTTTGGAAAATTACAGTAGGCTACATTGAAAGTGGGTAAAACACAGTTTTTGGCAAAGTTGGAAAAATTTGCTGTTTTTTGGATCACCATAAAAATCGAACTAATGGACCAATTTTACACTTTGTTTTTTTAATCGACGCGGAATTTTGTCCTCTTTAATTTATTAAAGTACTATTGTGTACAAAATACGCACCGTTTTCGAGTTATAAGAGAAAAACTGGAAAAAGTTCGAAAATTTCGAGGTCTTTTGCACCCCAAAAATTGTCCCCCCCCCCCACTTTCGAGGTCGCAAAATTAGATTTGGCAAACCCACACCATACCAAACGATCCTAGAAAAAAAATCTTTTGCCGCAATTAATGTAAGCTGAAACTCCTCTATATACTGGGCTATATTGTATTCTGTGAGACATCGGCTTTCGGTTTCCCTGAAAAAACACGCTGACAAAGGGAACGAAATCAACGGCATTTCAGCAAAAAATAAATTGTCTTTGCCTGTTGCCAAAACAGATGCCAGACGCCAGATAAGTGATATAGGCCTAATATTTCGTATTGAATCTGTAATTAGTTTTATTTTTTAACAAAGGGATAACTAAAATACTAAATAATAGATTTTTAATATACAGTATCAGTAGGCTATAATAATTTAATTAATAATTATTAATAATTATTATTTCTGTCTGTGTGTATGTGTGTGTGTGTTACTCAATCACGTAAACACTACTGTATGGATTTGAATGAAATTTGGCACATATATAGATGAGCAGACTGGAATGAGACATAGGCTACAATTCATTTAGATTTAAGGGTTGAAACAACCCCTAAAACAATAAATATTTATTATTATACTTCCATTAAGACTAGAGAGCTGGAAATTTGTACATTTATTTCTTACGAGATATATATAAAAAGTTCTTGTATTTTTTAGTGTTCTGCTAAGGGATGAAAAACAACCCCTAAAACAATACAAATTAATTATTATACTTCCCATTAAGCTAGGGTCCGGTACTCCTAAAATCGAGAAACCCATTACTAAGTCAAGTGGCTCTAGCTCGGGTCATTTTCAAGATAACAAGCTGAGACTCAGCATAAATGTTTAAAATATATATTTTAACTCCTATGTCAAGTTTCAATTCGATATATTAAAATTCGGCCAATTTAGAATGACCCAAAGCTTCATATATGAATAAGATGTCCCCTTTTAGTGATTCCCCTGCTGCAAAATACATACCTGCATTATCGAATTTTTTCCAGACAAACCATTGCTCGGACGAAATAAATACATATGACATTTTTTGTTTAAAAATACCTCCCCTACACGGTGGTAGTTTTTATTTTCCTCTATCTTCATCCCAGCTCGAAATATTAAGGATAATCGAAAAAAAAATGATAATCGATTTTCTTTCGACTTTGAGAAATCGATAGACTGGTAAACATTTTTTTTATGTTAATCTACATACTTTAATGTACTTATAAAAAAAATTCAGCCGTATTGCAAATTACTGGTAGTTGTAACCTATACCGACTGGTTTATAAAGAATTTTAAAATTCACAATCTGCTGGCCATTTATTTATTGCAATTGAATTCATGCCAAGCATCTGCTTTCATATTTTCATTAAAATGAAACTTGTTTTGAGGATTCCAAAGAATGGAGTGGTTTCTGTATGAATCTATTAATTTAATTAAATTTGCTTCAGAGAAATCCATCTTTTAATAACTGAGTACCCGGTATCTAGAATAATAACAATCACATGCGCGCTGAAAACGACAATTCTTTCACGCTCCCGTCCAAAACCATCAGTGTTCGCCGAAAAAACCGACAGAAACTGGATCGCTGCGAGCGGTGCGCGCGCTGCGCGTGCGCCTCGTACAAATATGACAAATTCAATGCGCACGAGCGGCGCGCGCACCGCGCAAGTGTGTACGCCCCTTAAAGCACAGAGGATATAAGTAATACTTAATTACTTAAAGGATATAAGTAAGGTATTACTTACTCTGTGCTTAAAGCCCCGGTTTCTAAGACCACGTCGAGCGTCCGGCCACAGAGTAAGTATTACTTATATCCTCTGTGGTCCGGCGCGATTGTTGAACGTGATGACCACGTCAACGCTAGAACAGAGTGAATGCAAGAGCATTGGCGTGGTTTCTTAGACCACGTCCTGCTGCCGACGTCGCGTCAGCTTTTCGAAGGTCCGGCGTGATATCTCAGCGTGGTACGCTCTGGATAGGTCTCAGTCTATTCCGGCGTGGTTTCACGGCGTGGTTTCACTGTGCAATATACTGCTTTTAATTTCTTTAAGCAACTTGTTTTTGTAATTGCTGTGAAATATTTAGCTGTATTAACTTATTATTTTATTGTGTATTACTGTACTAAGCATTATGGAGTCTATGGTTTTCACGAGTGAATTGGATGATAAGTTGATAGATCTGGTTCAAAATAATCCAGTTCTCTACGATTTTTCCTAAAAAAAATTTAAACAGATGCCATGGGAAAAAACAATATTTGGAAACAAATTTCCGAGGAACTTGGGAGAGAAAGTCTGTTTTTAACTGTATTGTTTAAACTGTGAACTAACAAAAATAAAATATTAAGCCTTACCTAAAAACCAAAGATGAAACATCGTGATGCACAGCAATGGTACGCAATGGTACATACTACATGGTGCAGCCAAAGGGAAACATCATTTTTCATTTTTTCTTGTGTAGAAAAAATTAAAAGTTTTTACTTTATTATTAAATGAGATACTTCAAAAATAAATTACATACATTTTTAAAGGAAGTTTACAGATTTTAAATTAAAACATTTTTTTTACATCTTCGTTAAAAAAAAGTTTACAGCTTTGGGATGCCATATTTGTTAAAGATATTATAAACATTTCCTTAACTATGTAAAAGGTCAACGGGAAGTCTGAAAATCTTCGGTATCCCTTCACAAAACAAACTATTCTAATGGTACCATTTTTAAAGTTTTCCTTGTAGCTATTTCTCAATTGTTGTAAAAGAAAAAAACGTTCAATTACTACTCGATGTTGGTATCTTTGAAAAGCACATTAGTTTAATGATAAATTTAATAGACTCAAACAAAAAATATACAGTGTTGCAAAATTAATTTAATGATAAGAACTTACGCTTGCAACACAAAGGGTTCAATTTAACAAAAATTATTATTTTTAAAGGTTTGATAAAAATGTTTGTCTGATCACTTTCGAAAAAGAAAAATTGTTTGATCACGTACTTGACGATTTAGTCACTTTTCTGAATGGCATTCAGCTGCCAATTCACAGAAATCTTTTCACTGCAAAAGAAGTCTTTAAACTTTTCTCGTACGTAGTAAGCCAAACGTGTTCCTTTTCTTCCTGTTGTTAGCTCTCTTATAGGTATCAAATTTTCTGTAGGTAGAGGAAGTTTATCTTCGTCTTGGTTGGAGCAACGAATTTTTGCCACTCTAAATAAATTGTGGAAAACATCCCCAGCTAGAATCAGGTTGTCAACAGTTTCAGGAGTGATAGCAATTTGTGTAAAAAATACTGGGATAGGATCCCAAATACATTTTCACTGTACCGCCATGCTCGACAATGTCTGTAGATGAATACAAACCATACACCTTAACCTAAAAATTACATATTTTTCAGAGGCAAGTTCCAAGCTATAAACAGAACTAAGTTTTACTATGAGTGTAGGCCTATGTGCGTTTAAACACTTTTTCTAATGGAATTGAGCTGCCAATCCACTGAACAATTTTCATTGCAAAAGAAGTCTTTAAACTTGTCTCTTACACTATAAGCTAACTGAGTTGCTTTCCTGCCAGTTGTAGCAACATCATAATTCTGACACTCGCAACTATATTTGAGGTCTAGTTGCTTTTACAGAGCAAGAAATAGATTCCCGCCGTCAAATACGAGCTTTTTACAAACCAGTATCGCGTTGAATCACGGCGTGATGTAAGTAACGCCGGCTTCACCGACTTGCCGCTCTTGAACATCACGGCGTAGTTATCACGGCGTGGTTATATCAGCGTGGTCTTACAAACCGAGGCTTTAGGCCTCAACAACTATAAAACGCCAGCACGCCACACCCCTCCAAAATTGTTGCGCTAGGCCTGGGCCTTTTGTGCCTAATGGCAAATCCAGACCTGAGCACCTTACGGGACAAAGATTTTCAAATAAATTTTATTGATTAAAATTCATAAATGTACCAAACCATTAAAATAATAATTTAAATTTAGGCTAGTGCAACATTAGTCTAAACAGTTTCAATTTAACGCACTTGGAGCATAACCTTACAGGACAACGTTTACAAATTAGCGTTTATTTTATTTACTAAAATTCAGTAATCAACCAAACCAAAAATTCAAATAAATAATAGTTTATAATTTGAATGTAGGTAGCAGCACTTACGGGATTAGTGCAACATTATTCTAAATAGTTTCAAATTAACACACTTGGGGACAGCACTTTACGGGTATTTTAGGAAGTTGTAGACGAGATGAAATTGAAGGTAAAAATATATGCAGATGTATTATTCTGGTACGAAATAAATTTTAACACCGAGACGGAACAAATTTTCTAAAAAAGGTGACGCCACAGTGAAGAAAAGAGGATAACTGTTTTTTTTTTTCAGAACTATTTGATTATTTCTAAAAAAAGCTTTGATAATGTTCCTCTGACCGGTGGCTTTTAAATGAACTATTCTGCAAATATTTGTTATAGAAAGCGCTGTTGAAGTATAGTTTTTAATTCAATGGTAGATTCGGAATTCAGACCATTCCCGTTAAGTGCTGCTACCTGAAAATTTTTAGTTAAATTATGTTGTGACTAATGTCAGAAATTGTTAATCTTATCTTATTAAATGAGCAATTCTTGTATATCTATACATTTATTTCGGGGATCTCGCTAACAGCTATAACGATTTTGTTGAAAATTTGCATATAGGGGTTTTTTGTGTCAGGAATCGAACGCTGGTCGTATGCCTGCAAAAATGAGCATACAATTTAAACTCTGAACTTCTTTTTATACCACCTTCCAAGTCACTTAGAAGGCCAATAGATACAACTTCTTTTATACTACCTTTAAAGTCACTAAGTTTTGGAATTGATTACAGATACAATCCAGATGTTAAAAATACTGAGCGATGCTCGGTCACCCAGGTACAAATGAGCCAAAGATTAGGAAGTTTTCCAAATGCGAGCGAAGCGAAGCAGCCATCTGAGGGGGGGGGGGGGTCAGAACACGAGGCGTCCAAGGGCAGAGTCTCTAGATGTTTACGAACTTTATTCAAGTAGAAAGCACAGATGAAGTACATTTTTTAACTCAATGGTGGCTTTTTATGGTAGTTAAGAGTTTCTGATCAGTCCCGCGTCCCGCAATGTGATTTGGTCCATATTCAAATGTGCTACCTAGAAACTTTTAGATAATCTCTGTTGTAACTAATGGCAGAAATGGTTATTTTTTTACGAATTTTTACCAAATACAGTCGAACCTCTATAAGACGAATTTCAAGGGATAGGAGAAAAATTCGTATTATCGAGGTATTCTTAATAAAGAGGTTCGTTTTATCGAGGTTAATTACTGCCGTTATTCGTCTTATTCGTTTTTCTCCTCGCTCTGAGATAACCTCTATAAAACGAAGATTTTTGTGGCCAACCTCTATAATACGAATTATTGTTACCGTAACTGAAGTTACAGTATTTTTTCAATGTAGGAATACTGTAGGTAAAAAACGACTGTAACAAAAATATTCTAAAACAAGGGAAAAACACAGCCGGAAGGGTCACACGCCAAACAATGAATGAGGAAGGAAGAGGGGTGGATGGGGATTTCCTGTCGAGACAAGCTTCTGTTTGTTTTGAAAACTACGTACTATATGGAGGTTGAGATCATGGGAAATTCATCTTATAGAGGTCGCGTTCGTCTTGTAGAGGTTTTGTGCTAAGAATATTCGTTTTGTAGAGGTTAATCAGTCCTAGCCCATGTCACAAAAAAAAAATCGTCTGGAGGTTTTTAACCCAATTACTACGTTGTATAGAGTGCTTCTAAGCATTGACCTTTACGAAAGTTTCAAAGGGATTAAAAAAAATTCGTCTTATCGAGGAAATCGTTTTATCGAGGTTCGCACTAACGAGGTTCGACTGTATATAGATTATTTTAAACTGAAAACTTCTAAAACAACTGTCAAACACTTTGTTAGAGTGATTTTTTTTAGACACTTGGTATGGTAGCCTACTTAGATAGGACATGTGCCTGCTTGTTTTGTTTTTTTATAAGTCTACTTTGACATTTAGAATACTGAGCTACAGTCATTGTCATTTTTGTTTCATATTACCAATGAATACAGTGTATTCATTGATATTACACAAACGAATTGAACCGTTCCCATGAATGTATACCTAATACAAAGAACTGGCGATGTGTATGGGAATTTTTAGTTTTATGTTCTGTGTTGTATAGTTGTTTTAACTTTCCTTGTTATTAAATTCCTAATTGATTCATTTTGGTTATATTATTATTTTATTACGTTTGAATTGCCTCCGTGATCGATGTTTTTAGAAAAGATGTAGTTCCCTAAGTATTGGCTTTAGTCATCAAATCTCATACTAGTTCGTTTGGGACCGCTATTTATGTTCAAATTATCCTATAATTATTATTCTTCGTAGAATTTTTCTCAGATTGCCTACCTTTTAAATGTAGTAATAGTTAAGGGTTCCTATATACAAATATTTAGCTGCCCTTCTTTCAAAATTTTAGGCCTGCCATTTGTATCAAAAACTGCCTTCTCCTGGTCTTATAAACATTCACAAATCTTTTCATCTTCACTTTTGTTAAAAATTTCTGGAATCGTTTTGACACGATGGATAGACGTAGTTAGTTAAAACATCCGGCATCAACAAAGACCAATAATAATATAAAAGTTCACCTCTTTAATGTTTAAATGGACTTTCCTACTTTAAAAGCAATTCCGGATAAGAGAGATTGTCATCCTTAGCCCTGTTTTGGCAATAGAACGAAACATTTCAATAGTCTGTGACAACTGACAAGGTAATGAGAATTTAAGCTGAACTGAAAGAGAAGGTTAAACTTTGATCAATTGAAAGGAGTTTGTGTAAAACTCTTTTAAAATAAAAAAATAAAAATATTTCTGGATCCTAAATTCAAAAAAGCTTTGAGTATATATTTTAGATCTGTTTTTGCTGAATCTAATGTAAAAATTTCATAAAAAATAAAGTAAAATGTTTTTTAGATTATAAATAAATAGTGAATCGTGAAATATCAGGTACAATATCCAAATTTTGGTCTTGTTGTGGGTGTTATAACCTTACAACACAACATCCAAGAATATTTTTGTATTTTTATTATAGGCAACAGTGATGTAATTCAATATTTGGCTTACATTTGAATATTTAGCATTGACATTTTTAGTCTGAAAACCTTTTCATGTACAGTACATAATGATCAATTAATTTTTTTTATTACCTAAGTAAAAATTACATTAATTCAGGAAATAAGAATGAAAGCTAATCCGAAATAACTGGGGGTAAAAAAACAAGTTCATCGTATCTTGTAAACTTAATGGAGTTTGTCTTTGCCTTCATTGAAAGGTGATAACAGGTGTCAGACTTCAGCCATACGACCCCCTTTGCTTCACAACTAATCCACCAAAACTCCCTTACCAGCTCAAAGTACGAGCATTGATGGTGCCAAATAAGTAAAAACATAAACATTACAAAATAATAATAATGAAATAAGAAAGGAAGCTGGATTTTTTGTATGATTGTGGTAGGCCTATATGTTAAGAAATTTTTAAAAGAGCTTTGAATTGCTCTAAAATTTCGGCCTCTCTTGAATACTTCCATGCCAAGGTATTGGGTTGTCAATTTTAGTTGCCAAAAAATTTATTAATTTTGAAGTTGTTTTGTGCCCTTTTTTATAATCGCTGGAATCTTTATAATTTGGATGAAAGTTCATACTAAAGGCTTTATCTTTATTCAATACAGGTCCATTTGCTAAAAGCCAATTATTTGCATTTGATAATCCCTCTTTTATTAAACTGTTTTATGTTTTTTAGATGCCAAAAATGATGTAATTAATTCTGAAGTTGTTATTGCGCCCTTGAGAAGATCGCTGCAATATTTATAATTTGTTCAGTAATTTAATTGAAACTTCAAACCAAATCTTTATCAATTAATTGTAAAAAATATAAATATTTAAAACGTCCTATTTAGAAAATAACTTTTATTATATTTTTAGATCCTTTAAGACCAAGATTCTACCGAGAGCCACGCCATTTTTACCAGGATTTTCTAAGGGCCACAAGTAAGCCTCCGGAATTCAAAACAATATTCCGAACGCACTTAATATCAAAATCTTGATATATTTTGTTATATAGTACCTAATTTCAATTAACCGTGGAAAGGAGTTAATTATATTTATTATTAAAATCGTGAAAATTCATAACTTTTTTTAATGAAAATTCATAACTGTTTTTAATGAAAATTTATAACCTTTTTTTAATGAATATGATTATTACCAATACAAATGTAATTGTGGGGTTGTACAAAGAAAACTAACCTAGAAATGATCCAAACTTTTCAGAACAAAGTCTTGCGTGGGATAGTAAACGCACCGTGGTATGTGCGCAACAAGGATCTGCACCGTGACTTGCACATCAACCTAGTCATCGATGAGGTCAGAAAGAAAGCAGCTAAACACAATCAGAGACTGAATTCACATGAAAACCCTGAAATGGAAGCTACTCTGGATATAGGAGACTTAAACTAACAAAACCATATGAACTTAACTAGTTAGTGTTAATAGTGGTAATTTATAAAAATATGTAATTCTAAAATTGTGATGTGAAAATGGATATTTTACTGATAGGGAAGTCATTTGTTGATGACTACCACCTCATGTGGCTATTTTAAGATAGATAAATCATTAGTCGATCTGTATAGGTTGGTCATGGTATAATAATAAAAATAAAAAAAATACAAATGTTACATTGACAAATTAAGGCTATAAGAAAAACATAATTCTTGATATTTTTATGTTGACGGTTGGAATCTTTCGCAGTCCTGGAGTATCGCATCAATGTTAGTAGGTTTTGATGCAATTCTTAAAAAGCTGTCAATGTTGTCTTTGGTGAGCCTGGATCTATGTTTATTTTTTATAAACTTAAATTTGCTGAACGTTGATTCACAAACATAAGTTGGTGAAAAATACACAGAATTTTTTGTGCACATTCAGTCATGTTAGGAAATTTGTCCTTTTCAATTTCCTTCCAAAAATCAGAGTAAGTTTTTTCTATAAAATTTTCTTTAAATATACTTTTTAGTTCTGTATATTTCTGAAAATCATTAAGTTCATTTATCAAATCTCTGGCTTCATACCCACATATAAACAAATCCTGCATTCCTCCCAGTCATTGATGGAAAACAAAAAATAATCTGCGCAAGCAAAAAATATCTTAGTATATCAATGCTTTGATTGTTGCAAAATAATCAACACCACGTGTTTGCCCTTTCATTGGAACTGTTCCTAAAAGATCTTCTTAAATAGTGCCATCTTTTCCCCTACATACTTTAAAAACAAGAGCAATTGAGAAATAGATGTTATGTCAGTGGATTTGTCCAAAGCAAGACTAAAACATTTTGTTTTGCTTAATTCTTCGATAATATTTAGCAATAAATTTGCCGCTAGGTCTTGTGATCTTCTCATGCAGGTCGAATCAGATAACTGTAATTTTGAAAATTCATCCAATGTTTGTTTACCGTTTGGTAAATGTGAAAACATTGTTTTGCAAGCTGTACAATATACTTTCTTTTACAAATTCCGCATCTGAAAAAGGCTTCATCTTCTGTGCAAGAATTTCAGTTATAAGATAGGATGCTTTATTGGTGAGCTCGTTTTTGTTTATTGCACTAAAAAGTTTGTTTCTTTCAAAAGCAAAACTCTTTTTTAAAGCATTCTATTTTTTTCTCTCATCTTTTTCTTCAAAATTTTAATGAACTGTTGTGTGGTGCATGCAAGTTACAACGTTTGTTTCCCATAACTGTTTCGCGACATATTAAACATAGAGCAGACAAATATGTTTTACCTTCAACAAAGAAGAAATCATGTTCCTCAACTTGAAATTCATGGTTTTCTTCCTCGAGTTTCCGTTTCTTGCCTTTCTAACAAACTCCTGCCATATTTATATTGCAATATTTCTTGTAATATTATTCAAATAAAACTAACCAGAACATTTTCGAAACTGAACGACACTCACAAACCGACAAATAAAGGCGACTCACTAAGAAAGAGCAATACGGCTAAACTAAACTGACTGGTGAAGCGTGTCAGGTTTCCAGTTCAAACATGTTCGACATAATCAGCTGTTGTCGCAAGGCATTGCTGAGTCTGTCACACTGTTAATACTTCAGTTATTCAGTACTTCTAAGCTCTATTCCAGAGCACAACCCACCTTTCCTACTTTTTTTTTATAAATTATTTTGTTCTTAGTTTTACGTTTTAATTTTAAACCAGCATATTGGAAACCAGTGTCAGATATTTGTATAAAAAGAAAACAATTTGTATTGTAATTATATCATTTTAGTTGTGTTAATAAAATTTAGCAGACTGCTTTTGTAAGGGAATATAGGAAATAAAAAAGAAAGAAATTTCTAGCATATTTTTGACTGCTGAATTTTTTCAAATATTTCCAGGTGAAGCTTTTTAGGAACATGCTTTGAAGGGCCCAAAATATTTCGTTGCAAGCAGCATGCATAGTGAGTATCCCTGCTAAAGATACTGTGCACTTTCTAATTAATGCCTCCAGCACTTTTATAAGGCATAATTTGTAAAAAAGTACTGAGATATACTTAAATTTAATTCCCTGAAGGAATTTTTAGTTTTAGTACATCATTTTAACGAGTGGGGTTGTGAAAGTAGAATCTTAGATAATTTACATAAGGTATCTGGAGTAGAATGATGTTGTTATTTATATCTAAGAATAAATTTGATTCTTGATTACAATTTAAAAGAAAGAAGTTGAATTAAAACCAATAAGTAGAAAAGAAACATTATCAAAATTAATAAAATTAGATCAAATGTCTTGAATTTCAAATGTAGTTTGAACCCCACCTATTAATCATTATAATTTAAACAACTTCAATGTTTTATCAATTGGAATAAACATGATTAGTTTACAAATTATCTTACGCTTATCAATAGAGGGAAAATTACTTGCTGATTCATATAATTAATTAATAAAATCTGCTAATTTTATTTGAAAAAAAGCTTATAATTTCTATGAGTTTTGTTTGTTTAAAGAAAGTGTGAGCTGACACAAACTAAAAATTAATTGTTTTAAATATGAGAAGTAAAGATGGTATTTGCAATTTATTACTATTAATAAAAATGTTATTATGTTGTAGAGGAGACAATATAGATCACATATGTAAAGTTTTTGTGGTTCTGTTATCAGACGCATAGTTATTCTGGTTATGTTTTAAGTGCATTAATTTAAATAATACAGTATTATGCATCAAATTTTGGTTTACACATTATTTTTTCTTAATTCAAATTTTGAAATTGTTGGTAAACTATACTGTTTACCATCATATAACTACCACCATATCTGTTAAACTAACTGATATAACTTTATTGACAATTCTACATTTTCTTCTTTTTTCTATTTAAAAAGTGGCTTTGTGTAACATAGGTTGAATAAATGGAATAGAATATACATCTTTAATATACACCATTTAATGCCTATACAAAGTACAATATACACTTTATACATAAACTACTTTCAATACTTTTTGTAATTTCAGTATTGAGAACCTTTATCTTCTTTTAGAAGAAAGTATATCATTATTTCTCCTTTTGATGTATATACAATTTCTGAGTGTTTTATAAGTCCTATTGCTGCTATTCCATACATTAATGTTGGTATTCCTGAAACAGTAGTAATTATAATGAATATTTACAATATAACATGTCCAGTAAGGAATATTTATTCTCACTAAATACTTTTAATCAATATCAATAAACAATCACAGCATAATAAATAACGAGTACATTTTGAATAAAAGACACACAAGTAATACAGTAGCCCAGTAAGCACACCATGTGAAAATAACGTTATTTTCACATGAAAAAAAGGTAAAAATGTAAAAGTGAAAAATAATAAATTTTTTCACGTGAAAATAACGTAAAAAATGTAAAAGTGAAAAAGTGGTAAAATTAAAAATGTGAAATTCACGTATCTATTTCACGTTTATTGGACTTTCTTATTTAATATGTCTTTACAAGTAATTTAGGAATATTGTGCAAACAAGCAAGAACCACGTGTTAATTTGTTACCATGGCCACAAAGAATTGAAATCAATTCGTTGTAAGAGTTGGAAAGTAAAATAAAAAAATAACACCTGGTTTTTGTTTATTAAGTGCGTGTAAAATTATGTTACACTATTTAAGTACATCATGAGGGCCGAGCATTTGCTTGGTAAATTGTTAATCACAAATTAAATCAATTTTCCGCTTCACATAGGCGCCGTATAATCAGCGCGGCCAATGGGAGAACTCTGGTTCCTGCCAATGGAAAGTTTTGACGCATGCGCAAAACGGCAAAAAAGTCGCATCGTTGATCGCTCACAATAAAACTCACAAAGAAAATACGTCAGCGTCAGAAGCGGTGTGAAGCTTACAGATACTATTTTGGATTGTTTGTGGTAGCAGTGTTCTGCAGTGATCTATACCGAATCGCCTAGGATGATTTAGAAATAACTGTTATAATTATACAGGTTCTAAATTTAGGTCACAAAATTGTATATTGTTGAAAACTCTCATACGACTCATTTGTATAATTTTGATCTTTTTTTTCAAATACGGTATACATATAAATTACATTATAGTTCTCTAACCAACAATGCCAACCTAAAAATAACAAAACCTGAACCTAAACTGAGATACAGTTACCGTAAATTTCCAGGTTGGTACCACTACTTAACTATTCTAAAAAGTCCTAAAGCAAAGGAAAGTAGGTTAGTCATATATACTGTAAATTTTTCAAAAACAGACTTCTGTCTTATTAGGAATGGATTATGTTAGTTAATTCTTGTTCAATTTTGAAAAACGGGAAATCCATCTAATACTGGGTGGCGCAGATGGATCGGGTGGTTTTAAAATACTTGTCAAATTGTCAATTTTAAAGGTATTGGATTGAAATAAAGTGCAAAACGTGTAGTTACAATGGAAGTTTATTAACAAAAAATTAGTAAAGTTAGTTTTTAAAAATTACATCCATCAAATGCCCACCTTCTCGAGCGACGCATTCTTGGAGTCGGTCCTTAATGTTCCGCATTGGCCGCTCAAGCACATCACCAGGAACTGATGTGATTTCGTTGTGAATTGCTGCCTTCAACTCCTGAATGGTCCGGGGTTTGTTCATGTAGACCCTTGCTTTTAAATAGCCCCATAAGAAAAAGTCACATACCCTGAGGTCCGGTGAGCGAGGGGGCCAATGGAAATCTCCATTATGGGAAATCAAACGGCCAGGGAACAGAGCGCGTACAGCTTGCATTGATATCCTAGCAGTATGTGCAGTTGCCCCGTCTTGTTGGAACCACATATTGTCCATGTCGTAATTGTTCTCTTCAAGTTGTGGGAGAAGAAATTCTTCAATCATGTTCACATAACGCTGCGAATTAACAGTAACCGCCTGCTCCCTTTCGTTTTCAAAAAAGTAAGGCCCAATTATCCCTACCTTAGAAACCCCACACCAAACCGTCACTTTGTCACTATGGAGAGGCCGTTGGAGTAGGTCTCTTGGGTTAGTGTCGGCCCAGTAACGGCAATTTTGCTTGTTGACGTAGCTGTTAATGTGAAAGTGAGCCTCGTCAGACATCATGATAATCAGGGTCTCATCTTCCAATAACTCCAACATCCGTTGGCTAAACTGAAGCCTTTGAAGATGGTCTGTTGGGAGAATCTTTTGGACCACCATGATTTTATAGGGGTGGAATTTCAGTTCTTTGTTAAGAATCCTTTGAAGGCTCCGACGTGACATTCCAAGAGCTTGAGAATGACGTCTCGTTGATCGACGTGGGCTCGTAATGACATCGCGTCTCACACGCTCCACGTTCTCATTGTTCGAGGTCTAGGCGTCCATTTTGGAGCACATGAACCAGTAGTGCGGAAATTATGCACCCAACTCAATTACGTATCTCGCTTAGGAACACTACCGCGAGGTGGGATGTTGAAACGCCGGCGAAAGGCACGCGTCACAGCAACAACTGACTCTTTCACTGCGAAAACACGATGCTCAACGGACCACGTAGCCATTGCGACTGACTGCCAGTCTGCAACTGAAACTTCCCGTCCCCCCCACCAAAAGACGAAGACCGCCGAACACCTGGCTCCCCCCCTCCAGACGTACAGTCCACTTCAAAATCACCCGATCCATCTGCGCCACCTGTTACAAAAGTACCTCTTTTCCTCTTACAACAGAGATAATTTGAGATCAATAAACCATTCTCCAAATAAAACCCCTATTTCTGTATGAATGTTGAGGAAAATATTTGGAGTTCTGAAATATTAGCCTACTATTTAGAATCTTAATCTTGAGAATGAATTTGTGCTATCTGGAATTTACCACCTTGAAAACATCCTCCCAAAGCATTTTGACTCTTAAAAACAATAACAGTAAGAGTATTACTTGCAATCTTTTATGAGTACAAGAAATCATAGCATTGAATGTAAATATGATTACTGTTTAAGGCCACAGCTTACCCTGCAAAAGTTAGATCCATTGCACATACAACACTGCAAGTTAAAGAGGAATTCAACAGGAAGAAATATTGTTTCAACCACAAGAAGATTATTTCTACACTGATACAGGGGTTGTTTGTTTGCCTTGAGATGAAACGATAAATCTGCATCATAGCGATTCCTTGAATAAACTGTTTAAGCGCATCCAAATCAAATGGTATGGCAAGGTCAATAGGGCAATCGTGCTGATTCATGGGAATTCTTAGGTCATATAGTACTCATCATGTCATTTGGCTGAATTGCCTATTTTTCATAACCAGTGATGTAGTTTTTCACCTTATCCAGATCATTGTTACTCTTCTTAAGGGTCTTCTATACCTTGCGTAAAACAGCAAAAATATGCACTTCGTACTACCGTGTTTCGGACGCCGTTTTTCAACCTAAAAAGTTGTGAAACATCTTAAATTGTTCTTAAAGGCTTTGTGCTTTTGTCTTATATCTCATAATTGAAAGAAATCGACGGCAACTCCTTTTAATCAACAGTTTAAATGAGTAAAAATCGATTATTTTTAACTAATTTTTTGGGAGTTTTAAGCAATAATTTCCATATTTTAAGCTAACACGTAAAAAATGTAAAGCCTTCTTTATAACTTAAAGTAGTTTCCCAAATTATTAATTTATAAATAGAATCCGAAACACGGTATTACGAATGCATGTTTCAAAGATTTTGCGGCTTGAGTCAAGCCTTTTGCATTGAAATCATACTGTACACTCAGGAGTTTTCTTCAAGGTAAAGAAGAGCCTTAATGTATTGGCATTCGTCTTTTAATAAAGGACTCATTGGAGCATCTTCGATAAATAAAAGTGTGCTGCTCCAGGCCAATAAAACTTGTTGCAAATACTTTTCCCTTTACTTTTTTATCATAAACTGTCTGGATGTTGACATTTTAAAAATGACTTTATTTTTCTTACGAGTTTCACATCCACTCCTACGTTCTTACTGTTTTCTTGTAGTGTAGTAGCCATCAGGTCTTAAAAAGACCAAATTTCAACGGTAGCATGTGATGGACTATAAATATATTGTTCTGATAATTTTGAGTGTATACAGATGATCTGATCGCCTAACAATTATTTTAGGAAGTGACCCAAAACCACAATCGCAAGGTATAAAAGAGTGTCCTATAGCAGAGAAGTAGTGAACAACATTATCAAATCTTCTTATAGATCACATACGTTTAGAAAAAATTGCATAACTGTATGATTTTTGTTCTCTCCATCTGGCTCATCTCTGACTTCTAAAAGTTGTTTTTGCAGATGGAGGAAGTGTTTGTATGTACTGACACAAAAAGCTGCACACTTCATAGAGAGTTTTGTTTGCTTGTCCCTCACGACAAATGTACAAATCTGCCTTATTATATTCAGGATATGTATGCAAAGACATACAACTGGCAAAAATAAAACACCTCACACGAATAAGGGTAAGTGATTTGTTCTGCTTTTAGTTTATTGTTATAGCTGCGATGTCGTCACATGGATTCTTTTCATTTTGCATAACATTTTTTTGCGAGTAATTTGTGTAGCTTCTGTGTTTCTTTCTCCGTTATTGCTTAGCTGCAGATATTTTATTTTTACATAAAAGGCCTACACACTGAGCAACATCTGCTTGGACCTACCAAAAGCATACCGGTAGTTATAATTTTTATATACGGTTGAACTTGGATATAGTGTCAACAAAGGGACCGAACAAATGTTGACGCTACGTCCGAGTGATGTTATAAAGATGTACCAACACAAAATTGTATTTTCATTACCTTGAGTGGAAGGACAAACAATTATACAGAATTACTACTATTGGCAACATTATTCATGAAATTTATATAAAAAAAAAAAAAAACACTATACTTTTCTTTTAATGCACAGTAGGGTCGCGATAGTTGAAGCTGAGGTCACCCACAATTATAAATTAGGCAACATTGGTTAATTAATGTGTAAAGTTTTAATGAGTAAATACTTGTAACGTGTATTAATAAACTGTATTAAAAACACTAAAATTACAGTACGTATTAAAACATTAACTTACTGTATTAAAAAAAACGCAACAGTTTTAAAGAGTCAACATTACTGTGGGTGGGTAGGGGACAACTTTCTGACACAACTACGTAAATGTCTCGCCAGGCTATACGATTGAGTCTCGCTGCTCTTTTCTATTGACCGAACACTTTCCCAGCAAGGTCATGGGTTTAGTTAAACACAGCACACAACTGTCACGGCATACCATGTGAATTGTTCCTTAGGAGAGGTGGAAGAGTTAGCAGTGTTTCTTAGAACCCCCCCCCCCCACCAACTTTGACCGGATCCGCTGGAGGTTTTACGTGTGAAAAAAATACGTAGATTGTTTATTTCGTGGTTTGATTCTGAGAAGGGAGGAGAAAATAGGCGGTCCGAAATCAAAGGAAAGGTGGAATTCTAACATTTTTCGAGTTCTGAGAAAATTGAATTTGAAGTTTGACATAGATATTTTGTAGATTTATGATGCTACAACCGTATACTTATATTTATTGACGCTAAAACAGAGGTTATAATAATGTAAAAGATAACGATTTGACCGGACCTAAAAAAAATATGCTATATCCGAGGCCGTTAAAACCAAGTTCAACTGTAATCAAAAAAATTGGCTAGTAAGCAAACAAATTTGTCCATTTTGTTAATATATTCGGGATACTGCTTCAAAAACAAGTTGTGTTTGACATTAAAGGCTTTTAAATATTTTTCATAGTGTGCCTCTTTTACATCAAGTGAAGAGATATGTTGATGAATCTGTATGCCAGTGGCGCACCGACGGGGGTGGACGAACGGGACCTGTCCCCCCCCCCCCAGAAGGTATTTTTAGTATTGTAGATTGTATTTTAAACTAATCGATCGTTGAATACGTAGTCGATATTCAACTAAAAATTACATTATTTATTATTATTTTTAATTTGTAATAAATTACCTGCTTACACGCTTCCTCAGCAAGGGTTAAATTAACTAAATTACAAGTGAAAAAACATGGACCAAGACCGGGATTTGAACCCAGGACCTTTGCCTTTCCGGGGCAACACTCTACCACTGAGCTATCATGATCCCTGATATTGGTTGATGTTATCTCACTTGTATGGTTTTACTGCATATATGAATTAATAGACTGAATACCTCGCATGCGACATTGAAAACAATCTAAATTCTTTTTGCAGCCTACAGTGGTGTTATTTATTATTATTTTTAATTATTATTATTTCATATATGCAGTAAAACCATACAAGTGAGATAACATCGACCAATATCAGGGATCATGATAGCTCAGTGGTAGAGTGTTGCCCCGGAAAGGCAAAGGTCCTGGTTCAAATCCCGGTCTTGGTCCATGTTTTTTCACTTGTAATTTAGTTAATTTAACCCTTGCTGAGGAAGTGTGTCAGCAGGTAATTTATTACAAATTAAAAATAATAATAAATAACACCACTGTAGGCTGCAAAAAGAATTTAGATTGTTTTCAATGTCGCATGCGAGGTATTCAGTCTATTAATTCATATATGCAGTAAAACCATACAAGTGAGATAACATCGACCAATATCAGGGATCATGATAGCTCAGTGGTAGAGTGTTGCCCCGGAAAGGCAAAGGTCCTGGGTTCAAATCCCGGTCTTGGTCCATGTTTTTTCACTTGTAATTTAGCATTATTTATGATTAATTTAGTGATCACGAAAAAATAATCGTTCTTTTTTAAAGAAATATGATTCTTACCCTACACAATCATGATTTTCTTACAGTGATGTTTGAGTCTCGGCGGTCTGGTTCATGAGTTGACGGTATGCGAGCACTGATAGCGCCGTGTTGATAATGCTGAAAACCGGGCGTTTAATTCCCAAGTTATTCGGGATGTTGAAAGCGCGACGTTGGTAACGTGAGTCCCGTGTTATACACAGCGTTTTTGAAGCTTTGTCAATGTTGCATCCTTCACTTCCAAAATGGAAACCATTCAGTCATTCTGTCTAAGTGTTTTACAAATAATAGAAGCATTATGAGGAATTGTATATCAGGAGGGCTAGACGGTGGGGTACACACCCAATGCTTTCAAATCGTGTATCGGCTCACAGTATGGCCCACAGTAGTTCTATTTACCCAATTAACTGACGTTAACGCGACGTTGAAAACGCGGTGCTATCAGCGATTGTATAACTTGGCCCTAAAAGGCATCGCGCTGGGGTACTGGCTAGACCGTCACTCAAGGTCAGTGCGGGGTGATCTCGTGGAAAGAATGTTTATATTGCACTATTGTCTGACTCAAGCCCATCACCATTCACTTTAAAAAATATATAATGTTTCAGACTTTGTGATAGGTTAAAGAGCTTTCATCCGTTTAGGATTTGTTGAAAATATATACATATATTCTGACCTGAGCTTAGTCCACCCCCCCAAGCCAAATCCTCGGTGCTCCACTGCTGTATGCAAATATCTTTATATAAAGCATCACCATTTTGAAATAAAGAAATTATCTTAAATGCCCTCTTTTAATGATTTATTGATTAATACTGTCAAAGGCCGAGTTAGCTCTTGTAGGAATATTCCTTTACAAGCAAAGTGGGCACTTCACAATGGGGGGACGTAGCTAAAATTAGTGGGGGTGCTGCATCAGAAAATGTTTAGCGTTTGTTTTAAACCTAAATTGTTACAGTTCAAGCTTGATCAATTCATTTTTAAATTAAATCCATTTAAAAGAAATGTAAAATCTAATTTAACTTACAGAGGAAAATCTAAACATTGATGTAAATTTAACCATGTCAATAGTGAGCTACGGTAGTATTATTACTTATAAAAAAGTTAAATATGGGTTGCTTGCATTAACACATTTCCATTTGTGGGTTGGTGTAATATTAAGTAACTAGCTGACCCGGCAATGCTTTGCTATTGCTTAATTTGAAACTTTGAAAGCCTGTAATTCGTATCCCTGAGGGCCGATGTAAATTATAATGGGATTCTGCTTATTGCTTGATTTACCTAACCTAAAATTATATTCAGTTTTTGATCCAAATCAGTTGTTGTTCAAAATCAGATGTTTTAAGCTTTTCATACAAACAGCTGTTTCTGATAAAATCAAAAGAAATATTTCTTCTTCTCCCTTAAGATTGACCTTCCATAAGATTAACATTGAAACTTTGAGGGCCACTGGGGCGTAGCCCTAATGTCCTAGGACTTTGGTAAATGGCCTAAAACCTTCCCAGGGTTAACCTGTGTTACTATGCAAAATTTCAAAGCAATCGGATGGACGGTTTGGTAACGCATAAAGGACAAACATACAGACAAACGTACAAACATACATTGAATTTTATATATATAGATAATTTAAAAAGATAAAGCATTTTAAACTTAAGGTTTTGGTATTTAAATGATAAAATGCTTTAATATAAAATATTATTTATTGAAACTAGTGGAAGCTCGATAATAATAATTTTAAAAAATTTTAAAGAATATTTTTACAGTATAACATGAAAATTCACACGACAATATAATGAAATTTTTTAAATATCTAATAATTCTAGAAAAATATCTAAGAATTCTAGTATGGTAAAAATAACACTTTTGGAAAATAAATGAAGAAAGAATCATGTGACGATCCAGGACGAAAATAACGTCTCAGGTTTGGGCCAACGGTACTTATTGGATGAACACTAAAGAACGATGATTTCTATATCCTAAGTGGGCAAATAACTTACGAACTTTAAAGATTTAGTCTACATTTTAACCTAAATAAATTTGTTCCTTCTGAATAATAGCCTCATTATCACACGAGGAGCAAAAAAAAACTACCTTCCACCAGCAAGCCAAGGTCGGCATTGCGGGAACGACAGTGCTCTTACGTCACTGGAACTGTGAAATGAACAGTTCCATACAAAGATTTTTATATCTTTTACATAAACTGGTGATAGCTACTGACATTAAGCTTAAGGATTATATATTGTACAAGTATAAAGAAAGAATTACAGAAAAAAGGGCTCTTTGTATTAATGGAACAAATACAATATCAAATGGAATAGGGGGTGCTGCAGTTCCACACAGCCTATAAGCGAGCCGCCACTGGCACTCCATCTAGTCTAGAAGACCCCCTCCTCAGACCATTCAGTGTAGCTGCCACTTAAGTCTCACATACAGGCAAGAGCACCATTGAAGAAGGAACCAAATTTTAATGTTGTCATCATTTTGAAAATTCTTAAAATTGTTTACTAATTCCCTCAAAAATGGTATTTAAAACAGCTCCTTGTTTGAAATCTTCCCAGGTGGCTTATTTCTATGAAGATGGAATGCAAAAATTGATCACTTATAAATTTCTAAATAATAGGTAGAAATTATGTTGAAAATAGTTTATGGCATTGGGCTTTCTTTAACAAAATAATTGTTCCAAAAAAATTAACTGTATTTATCCATAACAAAACAGTAATCAACTTAAAAAAACACGATTTGTAATATCAGAGTATTAATCAGGAATTTTAATAAAATTATCAGGATATCATAAAAGTTAGTGGTTGGCTTCCTATCAGCTTCTGATAACATAATAGGTAGAGGAAGGTAGACCTAATTTTAAGTTGAAAGGGACCTAAATAGTTTCAAAATGAGCTATTAAGTTAGTTTTTTTATTCAGAAAACATATCTTAAGTCATGCTTTATTTTTGATTATCTGGAAATGTAAACTGAACAGATTGGTAGAGATGTATATTAAACAGTTCATTCATCCATAATTCCATAGCTTCTATTAGTTAATTGCCTAAAGACCTACCTAGATTTATTACTTTTATAGCTCCCATGATGTAGTTCTCAATAGATAGATCTTGATACGGCCTTTTAGTGCAATGATACTTTATATATGGATAACATCCTGTACGTAAAATGTGGTAATTACTATCTCCTACTTTCCAATTGAAATGAGACTGTCCTATTTGATCATTTATTACATTTTTATATTTGACAAAATAGGATGTCCATGGTGGTTCACCGCACTGTTTTATATAACATGTCAATACTTCAGATGCTGCTGGTTTTGGTTTTATAAACTTCTTCAACATCAAAATTTCTGGAATATTTGGAAAGACAATATTTTATTGTAAATTAAATATTAAATTATTTTGTTTGTTTTCAGATAGCCTATTTATATTATCTCATTTGTGTTGTGGGCTGTCTAAGTTGAACGTAACAAACAATATTAAATAACAGACATAAAGAGCTCAAAGTTTACATTAAGACACCTGGCCGTAATGCGGCAGAGGTGCCAACTTACGCCCAAAAAATGTTTTAATACATAATTGTAATTTTCAATTCTATTTCTAAACAACATAAGTAAATGCAGAGGAAAAATATAATTTACTTATTTAATATATAACTTATTTAACTCAGGAAATATTAGACATATCTTTTCAATGACGTAGGATCGTGCTTGCGGACAAAAATAAACACGATTATCAGACTCCGCTATTTCTTTACTTACTATACAAACAACTTAACACCATGTCAGGGATATATATCCCAAAGACTTATATAAGAATAAAACAAATTAATCACAGCAAGTCATTTGTATAGAAAATATTTGCTCTGGAAACAGCTTTTGTCTAATCTTATTTCAACGGATGGTAGAAACACACTTGTAAACGTTTGTTACAATTCCCAGACATTGAGAGAGAACAGTTGGCCTACGTGACAAAACAGATATAAGAAATACATGTGCAGAGTTTGAACTTACTTTTCACAAAGAATTGGCAAAGCAAGCATCATTTTATGGGAAAGGGAAATCACTAAACATATGCTGTAACACAAATTTCTAAAAATATAGACCCAATCAGAAAACGATTTAAAAAGGACTTTAACAAAGGAGAGGGATGTAATGTAGAAGTGAGAAAAGAGGAGTCTTCTCCAAGAAGCTGGTGGAGAATCAACAACTAAAAGCTCTTCAACATAATTAATTAGGTTTTACCTTAAAATACTAAAATTTAATATGAAACATCTAGTTAAATAATTCATCAAGTAAAAATCAATAACCAAGTAAAATCAATCAAGTCAAATAACTTATCAAGTGAAAATCAATCAAGTCAAATAACTCATCAAGTGAGAATTGATCATACAGTTAAATAATCAATCAAGTTAAAATCAGTCATCAATTTTTAAAATCAATGCAGGAGCCAGTGATTAAATAATGTCTAGTGAAGTTGCGAATATAAATGAAATTAGGTAAATAAAGTTTTAAATAAAATAATGAAGCAAAAATATAGAATCAGTTTTAAAAACAAGTGAAAATGGAAATCGCCAACATGTAAGTAGATTATAAATTTAAATTTATGTTAAAACAGATCTCGAGGTTGAGCCAATTAAAGAAAATAAATCAAATGTAGGTAATAAATGTAATAAAATGAATTCACCATTTAAAAGCAACAATTTAAGTAATTTGGTGGGGACTACTTTATAGAGAATTAGCTGTCAAGAATTTAAAAAAAAAAAACTTAATAAGTGATTGAAAGGAGATTCCGATTCAATTTAACAATTAATTTAAAATTGTCATAAACTGCTCTTAAAGTTAAAGCTTTAAAGCGAAGAATTAAGCTAAATTAATTAACAAACTTTTTATTTTAAATATTCATCATATTTTGTTATTAGCTAATTTTAACCCTTAGTTAGGCTCTAGGCGGGATTTACCCGCATTCTCAGAAAAACCGAAATAAAGCTGTAACTGTTCAATGTTGACAAACAATGTTCCAGGTATCTTTCTTCTGACCTTTTTTGAGCAGGTATGTGCCACCCTTGCTTAATTTTAACGAATCATCAGTCTGTGATAAGCTGAGGAAGTGAACGGTCCCATCAGTGCGGGTCTCTTGCCGCTAGCATGCTTTTGTGCTGTAAGAACTTTGGGGTTTTCCCCACTAGCGTCCCAAAATTAAGTGTAAGTTTTTCGTAATTTCTTGTTATTGTTTAGGTTAGTACGACTTAACACAACTTTGCTCTGTGTTGCCAACATTGTTCAGCTGCGAATTTTTTATTTTCCAAATTGTACATTCTCTACGTAGCTAGACCTATAACATTCATTAGCTTTTTCATTTTGTAATTTTTATTAGCAAATTTCCATAGGAAAAAAAAAAAATTGGAAATTTTCCTATTGCAGTGGCCCTTATGGTGAGACCTAAGATCAGGAGTGGTAAATGAGCACCGATCATGGTTCTTAGAACTCGTTTTGGGGTGTCAAGCACTTTTTTTTTGACCGGAAGTAACTATGTTTTGATATTTTTCGTACGACAATGAAACTTTTTTAGAGTATTATATAACAAAATAAATTTAGGATATTATTCTGAACATTTTGTTTTTTTTACACGACCTTATAACTCGCTTGGTTCCCCCAAAATCGATCAAAACATAAAATACCATAAATGTACCCGGTTAAAATCCATATGGGGGGGGGAGGGCGGGGGTTCTACCATGGGGCATCTTACGATCTGAGGCCCAACGGTCAAGTTTTTACAATCAAAATTGAACCCTACCAAATTTTAAATGCTGCAAAATAGCGACTGGAAAATGAAAGTGCGGGGATTTTGTCGCTGGCGCCTACTGACGTTAGTCCTAGGGGTGCGCCTAACTAAGGGTTAATAAAGAATAAGTTTTATGTATTAAGGAGACTGCATATTAGTTAGTACTTTCCCTTAGGTACATTACACTATCAAATAAACATCAAATTTCTTTGATCAAAGATTTCCCATTAAAGAAGATTGCTGAACATGTTATAGCTAACAACCATGCTATTTGTTGGGACAAGGGGTCTGTTTTACAGAGAATAATTGGAGAAAAGGGTATTTAAATAAACAGTGATTATGTCTTTAAGAAGAAACTGTATTTCTAGGCGTAGTTAAACCATTAGTGCGGTGTATTTACCTTTAATTTGAAATTAACAAAATAGACTTTTTGGCAAACCTATTAAGGAAATTGATAACTTAACGTGGTGGGAGTTGTTCCTCGGAATTACCTTCAACCGAGCTCTCAGTTAACCAGTGTTAGACGCTTTGAGAGGTTTAGGCGTCCACTACCATAGAAGGACTTAGTTTTTTACTCCTGAAGACACGAAGTGTTAAAATTCTTCGCGAAAGGTCGTATATAATTTTAAAATATCGTTCACGGTACTGTGTGTAGTGTTTGTGTATTGTGCGGAGAACGTCTTTTTAATCTAAAGTGAGTTGAAATCCATTATACATTTAAAAAAATCTTTAACATGTTGTAAACTTTGACAAAGATTAAAAAAAAATATAGTACGCATTTTTTAGCTGACCTCTTAACCTCAAATTTTTCAGTTTTCATATAATATACCGTATTCCTTTCCTTTCATATTTATAATACGACGGCGAAATTGACATGGAGTGTAAAGTTGTGAAAACATTAATTTTACATTAAGAAAAAGAAGAATGTTTGTGAAATATTCACACTAATCATGTCAAAACTGTGATGTGATGTTTTGCAGTTTGTAATATTGGGATTGATAGTATAGTAAAGCCCATGTTTGTTTTTTGTAAAACATTAAAGAGATTTTGATTATGTTTACTTTATTTTACAAATATATTTACCCATTTTTTAAAGATTTGTTTTTGAAGTCTTAAAACCCCCGCTGTAATATGAATCACAATCTTCCAACTGTACCTAATTTTTTTAATAATAGGCCTGGTTGTATTTACGCTTAGTAATTTTCTCCTTTGTATCCATGGTCGGACTCATAATCTTTTATTTCGTTTGTACCTCTTTTTCTTTGGTAGCGCCATGGTTAGATAACCACTTGATGCAGCAATCCCAGCCACATAACAAGTTAACATTCCTCGATCCAATATAGCATCTGAACTGAACGAATAAACCGAAACATAATCCCAAAATATATCTAGCTAACCCTCGCAGGATAACATGTTTTGCCGGGACACCGATGGTAACACTGGGTCTGACAGACCCAACACCTAGAAATTTGAATTTAGCTAAATTTAAAATGAATACAACTAAAATAATTGAATAAAGCTTTTATTAAAATAATATCAGGAATAAAATATATTATAATATTCCTGATATTATTAAATAGTACCTGGAGACCGAGCTAAAGCTCGATTATAATCAGGGCTATGATTTCAATAATAAATATTGGATTATTGAGTTTTGAGGTTAGGCCTATAACATTAAACAACTAAATAAAGGGTATATACAACATTAGGCTTACCTGTAATAAAAATACAGTTTAAAGGATTAACCACAATCTCAACGCTATGCCTCAGAAATAAGTCAGGCCTAAATTAAAGTATTATTTCAATATCGATTTATTCCTAGGGCCTAGTTCGCTCACGTCAATAACTACTATTATTGCTAATTTCCGTGAACATCGTTTAGGTTTGGCCTATAACATTAAACAACTAAATAAAGGGTATGTTTATTATGTATTCGTTGCCATGGTAACTATAAATAGATACAACATTTTAGGCTTACCTCTAATAAAATATACAGTTTAAAAGAAAGCAGATGATTATTGTAATGGCATTGAAAACATTTGCATCAGCTGTGCTTTGTATTGTTTAAAATGGACAAATTTCACTTTTTAATTTAATAAAAAGACGTAGAAAACGAATTTTCCCAGACTGGTGACCATTTCCAATCGATTTCTCGTGGCCAAAAGCCTAATATAAAATCAAAAAATCAAAAATCCTTAGACGGAGATTCCAGATCCATTTAGCAGACAAACAATTATCTCTCGCTTTAGAAGATAAGATAATATAAATAAATATTTATTTATCGCACCAGGTTCATTTGTCCGTTACATTTGAATAGTAGACAATGGCCAGAAATGTATACTACGTACAAGTGAGAGCTTCGTGTTACTTCTTGTAATTTAGTCAATCACGTTTATAAAATAAGGTTATTTGAACATTTTTAAGTATACAGTTCAATTCTATGATTTATTCTTTACAATTTTTGTTATAATCAAATTTCATTTTTGGAGATTGATATTGTATTCCTAATTCATTATTCAAAGTAGGCATGATTTTGTTAGCGGTCGTGTAGCAGGAACATAAAAAATGATGTAATCTAAACCGTTTTTTTTAATTTGATAAATATTTTACAGTTTTATTTAGAACTAACTTACACAACTTTTGTATGTTTTGAAAAAATTACAAACATTGTTTACTATTTTTTATGTAGGCCTAAAGTTGGAGTTTTGTCTTGCGTTACTGAACATTTTTTTATTCCTGAGATAATAACCATTGAAAATTTACATCAATAAATTTTTTACTGGCATGTATAAAATCTTTGAACCTTTTCCTAAATAAAGGGGTTCAGAAGACTATAATATAGAGCTCTTATTTCGAAGCAAAAGCTACTTATGATATGATTTTCGTTTTTCCTTGTTGGGTAACATCGGGTCTGACAGACCAGACCACGTTTTTCATTACTCTAGTGAGAATATAGTGAACTACTCATCTCCTAGAGGGGTTCTGCTTCGTCCAAGGCTCGAACAGAACTGAACGAAAATGTATTTAAAGCCTCACGGCGCCCCACCCACCTGCTACTCCAGTATGGAGAATTTGGCGTGTTTCTAGCCGCTCAGAACCAGATGTTACCCTGCGAGGGTTAATAACCCTGCTGATCAAAGAAATTGGACAGGTGTAATATGTTTCCTTTGACAAAACTTTGTCAAATATTTGATCAAAGATCTTTGATAAAAATTTGATCCAATAACTTTGATAGTGTAATATGCCCCTTAGCAACATTATGCATTAAATTTAATAATTAAAAAATATTAGGGTGAAGTTAGTTAGTTCATGCTAACTTATCATTAAGTAAAATTCATAGTAAGAGTCAATTTTAAAATTAAATTTCAATAAATTGTATATTCAATAATTTCTACAGTTTCTTAAGTACAATTTTCATTTCAAAGTAGTATCACGTAAATTCAACCTTTGTAAGTAAATTCAGTTAAAATTCTAAATGTTATTAATTTGGTAAAATTGTGACTATCAAGTTAGTGATACGGTATGTAAAATGTTTTAACTTATACTATTAATTTCACATGTGATACAAGTACTATAGGTTAGAGAACCTTTTAGGTTTTTTGTTTTAATTTTAATTATATAAAGTGACAATAACGAAATATAATAATACTATTATCGGCGAGATTAAGTAAAAAGCAAACATACTGTGACTAAATAGTAGCCTATAGGTTAGAACCTTTTAGGTTTTTTTTCTTCTTTTAATTATGTAATGTGATAATAACGATGTTTTACTAGTCCACAGGTCTCCGATTTATACACACCCCATTCAGTACAATAACCTAATTTTTTATTGTTCGATTTGGCAACGTTGATGAAATTCCATTTTAATTACGCAGTTATACTGTAGTTTCTATTGTTCTTGTTGTACGATGTTATTGTTTTCGTAATTCACGTTTTGTTAATATTTTTTTCTAATTTTCTTGCTTTGTGGGTACTTTTGGGGTTAGTATTGTTTAGTTTACGGTATTTAATTCTTACGTGTTTGGTGTATGTGAAGTGATTTATTTTGTTATAATTACGTGAAATATTGCGGAAAGGTCGAAACTTAACCTATACAATTTAAACTTTTATTTCTTTCAATTCATAATTCCTATAAATATTAATTCCCGGGAAAATTTTTGTTCTTTTTACAATCAGTTAGCCTAGATGTGTTCTTTCATATTATTTCAAATTCCCTTAGAAATCGATTGACAAGTTAAAGTAAATTTTTACCCCCTGAAGTATAGTATTATATTGCCCCTTATATATATGTATATATACATAAAAATAATATAGTGTTGGGATTTGGTCTGGGCAAACTTATAATAAAACCCTAGATAAACTTCACTAATTACATTAGTTCAGAATTATGTAAATATAATCCTATAGATGAAAATATGTAATACCATAACCTTTGAAACGATTTATTTTTGAAAAGTCATATATATTTATTTAAACTTAGGCCTATAATGGGCAGTTTAGCCTACTTGTATTTTCTTTACATTTAAAAAAAATACATTTTTTGATTAATAGCTTGATTAAATAATAATAATTTACTGTAGTGATAGCAATAACATTTATAACAATTATTTACCTGTAAATATAATGTTATTTTAAACCACTTAATCTATGTTTTGCAATCATGGATTTTAAACTACCGTACTGCATAAAATCGTAATTATCAGAACCTAATTGAAACCACTTTTGAACAGTAAACACATATTTTACTTATTTAATAGAGTATTGCTTGTGTAAATAAAGATACATAATGTTCAGTCATTATTGATTTTTTTTATCTCAATAACTGAAATATGAATACAGAAACAACAAAATATTATGATCTATTAAAGTTAGGTTAGGACAATCAGCTGCTGTGCAGTGGGCATTTGGGCAATGGCAATAAGTAACCTTAACAGATATCAGATTTTAGAATATATAAGGGAACCGGTATTTTTTACTTTCTCACTATGTATACTATAGTATAGAGAAAGTATAGTGATCGCAAAAAAAATCGATGTTGAGATTTTTGTGGAAATATCCGTTTTGGGACCCCCTGAGTCCAAAAAAGTGGTTTTTACAAAATGTATGTCTGTATGTATACGAAGCTAGAGCGAAAACTATTCGATCGATTTCGAACAAATTTGCACCAAACATGTCAATTACGCCTGTATAGATGCACGAAAAAGGGTTTCGAAAAATATTGAAAAACAATCCCCTTTTTGGCCAAAAAACCCCCAAAAAATCAGTTATTATTTTTTAAAAAAAAAACCGCTATAACGATTTTGATCAAATTTGGCTTATTTGTAGCCCTTAATGTACCCTAACATATGCAGAAAACCGTATCTTTCTAAAAATTCTTGTTTAGCTAATAATAATAATAATAACTGATTTTTGGGGTTTTTTGGCCAAAAAGGGGGTAGTTTTTCAAAAAAATTCAAAACCATTTGTCGTGCATCTATACAGGCCTAATAGACTTATTTTGTGCAAATTTGTTCGAAATCGATCGAATAGTTTTCGTTCTAGATAATAATAATAATATTTATTAGTTAATCTACTAGTTTAATAAAAAAAATCAACTCTTCTACCCCACCCTACAAGTCACAGTGAATCTGTTAATAATTTAAATATGTTTGTGAGAAAGTAAAGTATGTGCCAGTTCCTGGCAAGGTCTCTAGATAGGAAAGGTTACCTCATAGTCATGTAAACAAACTCAAACCCCTCGACCCGTTCCCTGTCCAGTGACGTCATTATAGTATAAAAACACCGCGCTACCATTAAAGATGTATGTTTCGTCGTACAAATCACCTCATTTTTTTTAAAATAGATGTATTAAACTATTTTTGGGGTTGCAGTTTTTTTAAATGATACTTAAGTTACACATTTCAACATTTGTAATTGTAAGAATATATCTTAACCTTTTCAAAAACATTATGTTTATGTCATTAATTTGCAATTTACAATAATAACGAAAGTATAATCATACAAATTTTAATTTATATTTTTACTGACTAAAATTTAAAATAAACAGCAGTCATTAAAATTGTATTTAATATTTTTTACACAATAAAAAAGAAAAAAATGCAATCACGATAATACATTTTAATCTATATAATAAAAATTAAATGCTATTCGTTGGTAAGCATCACTTGAGAATGGCTGGACCGATTTTGCTATTTTTTGTTTTAAAATTTTCGTAATAGTCCGAATTAGGTTTTTATGAAAATACATTTTTGTGTGGGGTAACGTAAATACAGTGTGGGGTAACGTTTTAACTTATTTTTTTAAACTAAATGTAACAAATAAAAACTAATGTTTAACTTTAATTTTCTTTCAATTCGTGTGTTCTGTCCGGACGAGCCGAAGTCTCAAAAAAGTGTTGAAATGGGGTTGCTACCCCTATAAAATAAATACAAATTAAACTACCTTCCTACAAGCTGTAAACCTAAAATTATGTAATATTAAGGTATTTTTAAGAGAATAATTAACTATTTGCAATTTGATTATTAAGTCAGTGGGATAACTACCCTTAAAATTAAATTAAGCAATAGGGAAGCATTGCGGGTCGACTAGTTTGTAATAATAAATAAAAATACGATCTAACAAATTTTAATTTATATTTTTTTAAATACTAAAAAAATGAGAAATATTTACCATGGTAACTACTTATTTGCTAATTTGTAATAATAATAAATACGGTATAATAATAATAAACTCACCTATACAATGTTAAATGTTATGGCCTATGTCATCAGTCTTTGAAGCTTTTGAAGTCTAAAACACTTCTAAAACACTTTATATACACTAATTTAGAAAAAGTTTAAGTTTAAACAAAAAACACAAGCCGTCAAACATTCACAAATAATAAGTGACGCGTATAAACGTAAACGACAGAGCTTTGATCACTGTATAGGTAACTACGTTACAGCCCCCACTAAACTTTTTTTGATATTTCCCGAATGAGGTAACATTTCCTATCTAGAGACCTTGAGTTCCTGGTACCGTTTATTTTTAACTGTGCTTGTACTCGTGAATCAAGGCCAATAGATAGTAAAGGTTGCCTCATTCGGGAAATATCAAAAAAGTGGAGTGGGGGCTGTGACGTAGTTATTAGTATACCTAGACAGTGATCAAAGCTCTGTCGTTTACGTTTAAAAAAAGTGGAGTGGGGGCTGTGTCGTAGTTGTAGTACAACCACAGAATATTGAATAGAATAGAAGTGGCATAGGGTAAGAGGATGTGAGTCAACTCCCGCTCTCAAACCCCCACTCCTTTGCCCTCAATTACACGCCCTTCCGCGCAGTTTAACACACTTAACTTAACCTACACCTTCCACGTTACATCAGAACTCTCCACGTGTGTTTATGTTACTCCTTGTTTAGTCTATAATTATCTTTTATTTTT
>JAGFPH010004825.1:33092-54953 GCA_018207615.1 Philaenus spumarius | reverse complement strand
TGGTGTAGTGTTTGTTTATTTTTTGAATAAATATTAAATATACATATTTATAAATAATCTCCAGTGTGTGTTTATTGGTGTGGTGTAGTTCTTTGTTTAATACGTTTTTGATTTAGATGTGCCTAAATTAGGTTATGTTAACATTGACATCTGAACAGGTTTGTTATGTTTGTTTACCTTTCATTCGAGGCTAGGCCTAAATACTTTAATTTGTACCTTTTAAATTTTACAATTTGAGTTTTAATATGCTGAGGTTATGTGATGGTATTTTGTACCATTATAAGTCTTTGTAATTGAAGTTTCTTTTTTTGTGTATTGTTATTTGTATGTTATAATGCCTTGTTGTGTGGCCTTTGGTTGCAGCGTGAGATAAGCGGATAAAACAGTTAGCACTCCGATAAATTTTCATCAGTATACTAATACTGTATTATAAAGAGGTAAAATTTGTTTGTTTGTATGTAGGGGGTAATCTCTGGAACTACTGAACCGATTGAAAAAATACTTATACTAATAAAAAGCTACACTATCCCTGAGTTTACATAGGCTAGAATTCATTTTGATAAAACCTTTTTTATTTTAATATTTGCAAAATTAGTCGGAAAGAATCTTAGGATAAAACATCTGATTCAAACTGTGAAGTAATTATAACATTTTTTAACTTTTAGGTTAGGTTTTTATTAAAGTGTAGACCTGAGCCTTGCTGGTTCTTTTTAACCTTTATTATAACAGCTGTTATAAAATATACGAAATAATTTGATTTGAACATAATTATTTACCATCTTAGCTTTGGGGTTATTATTAATATTATTATAAAGACGAAAAATTCTTTTGTTCGTTTGTATGTTGGGGATAATCCCTGGAACTTACTGAATAGCACCATTGACTATAAAAGTATTAATACTTATATAGTCAATGCTACTACTGAACCGATTGAAAAAATAGTTTTACTAATAAAAAGCTACACTATCCTTGAATAACATAGGCTAGAATTAATTTTGATTTAAGGGTTAAAACAACCCCCAAATCAATAAAAATTAATTGTTATATTTTCCATAACTGTCAATGTTAATTTTTTGCAACGCCAAGCCATTTCGGTGCATGTGAAAGCAAATTTTCAAAAATTCACCAAATATAGTAATTCTACCTTAATCCAAAAGTGTTGCGTGGCTTTATTGTAGAGAAACGTTCACATAATTCATATATGCAATTAAAAAATTTATTGATGTAAAATTGTAAAAGTTACTAGCTCAAGAAACTTATTATAACAAAGTGTAGAGAATAAATCCAAGAAAAGAACTGTATACATGTCTTTTCTTAGTTCAAAAAAGTGTTTGGTGTTTGAATAATCTCTACTTGAATAACAAAAGTGAGGACAAATGTCTGAACTTTCCATCCTTGCTACACATACAAAAAAACGCGCGTAAACGGCCTTCTGTTGCATGTTAGAAAAGTCCGTTGGGTTCGAAATTCAAACTTGGTTTGAGACCGTGAAAACACAGACTTTCCCACAGTCCTAACAACACACCTGTCTAGTAACCCAAATTTGTTTCTAACTAAATGTTAGCTTGAATCATTCTCTACTCAATGGTAGCAAAGATTTCTAAAAATAGAATGACATCACCCGTCTTTCACGTGTTATAAATAAGGCTGTTTATTGGTTGGAAAAGTAACCAATGCAAGGGTTTACAAAACGCCCCCATATCTGTAGATATATTTGACGGAATTTTGATTGGCTGGCAACTTTATTTAGAGGGAATTGTAACAGATCAAATGGTATATAAATTTAACTCAGATAAAGAACTGGGCAAGCTGTAGACAGAGAGAAAAGATGCCTTATTTCGTTAAGTTTTGGGACAAAATCCGCGCGACAGTTAAGTTGTAAAAAACTAATAAACTGCAACTGTGATTACGTATGTAAATAGACGTTTTAGAAAAAACTTGTAAATACAACAATTAAAGTTTAAATCATTTTCTTTCAAATGTTTTTAATTTATTGCGATTGGATGATTTTTAGTGGGTGAAATATTCAATAAAAGTTGAGTAGTCACAGACTACACAATTTTATTCCTGGATATCAGCAAAGCCTTCGACAAGGTTTGGCACGATGGGCTCTTGTACAAGCTAGCCCATAGTCCGATCCCTCCATGCTATGTCCACCTAATTAAATCGTACCTCGACAACAGATGGCCAGGTATCCGTCGAAGGTACATTATCAACTCCAAGGCCTATCGAAGCCGGAGTTCCCCAAGGCTCAGTCCTTGGCCCGTTACTGTACCTTCTGTACACTAACGACATCCCTGTTCACCACCCAGTGACCCTACGTCTTTTCGCTGACGACTCCATGTTCTATTATACAACCGCCAATGTGCACTTCGGCACAAAAATCATCCAACGTCAGCTGGATCTACTTGAGCCCTGGCTTCGAAAGTGGAGAATTACTGTTAACACAGACAAAACAGAAGCCATACGATTCACCAACGCGATTACAACGCCTAAAACCACTCTTCACCTTAACAAATCTCCCATAGCATGGAAAAATAAAGTGAAATATCTGGGCGTCACCCTAGACCGAAGGCTAACTCTAACGCATCATGTGAGACTAGTCATTGGATAAGCAATTGGAGCTCGCTCCAAACTTTATCCCGTGATTAGCCACAAAAGCTCACTCCCCCTCTCCATCAGACTGGCAATGTACAAAATGTATCTTCGCCCCATTGTCACCTACGCCGCCCCAGCTTGGTATTCTTTACTCAACGCCACGGACAGTAATAAGCTGGATTCCTTCCAAAACAAAACATTTCGAATGCTAACCAACTCACCTTGGTTCGTTCGAAATACAACTATTAACCAGGGTCTGAAATCCGAGACTATCCATGATTTCATCATCAAGCTAACAAAATCGTTAGCCGATCGAGCAGAAGGCTCGAAACACACTCACCTGTCCGAAATTGTGACAGATCCCGCTCCACCGCAAGAACGCAGGACCAGACCATTGCGCCTTGTGCACGACCCACCATGAAATGACTAAATTATTAAGTCATTTCTTAAACTCATAAAAACCCAAGCTCATCCCTAAATAAACACTCTTAATACAGTCAAAACCACAATAAAGTCATTACTATTTCATACTACTGCAATCGTCTTCAACAGAAGCAGTTAAAAATATCTCGAGAGCTCACTCTCTCGCCAAGATCCAAGGACTACACAATTCACTACGGCAGGGCGTTGAGACAACTCAATTTGAATGGTCTGACAGTAGTTAGAGGGTTAAACAGTTAGTGAGCTGAAAATTTGTACGGTTCTACAGTATTTTACAACATAGATAAAAAAGTATCATAGATTGAAATTTGGTCGCGTGCTTATAAGGGGTGAAAATGTAGTAACATTATTAATTGTTATACATTCCTTAATACTAGAGAATAAACCCCTAATAAATTAAGGAATTTAAAAATAAGAAATCGCTATGTTACATCCTAATTAAAACAAATAAGACATATTAGAATTTAATAGGGAAAAGGTTTTTCTTCAACAGATCACTTTTTAGAACAAGAAGCTCATTATCATAAAAGCATAGTGGCATTATTTAAAATATTATTATTTCAAATATTTCATCACATAAAATAAGGATATTTCATCACATAAATGAGATCAACGATCAAATCCACAAAAATAAAATACGGTCGAGAAAGAACAAATTAGTACTGTTCCAGGGACAATAATTTTTCTATAATAATCTAAACTTAAATAAAATATGTAAACATAAATACAATTTCAAAAAGTTAATTTTTATATGAAACTTACCCTCCTACCAATTATGTTAACTACTTATAAACATTCGGACAATAAAGTAAAACAAAATCAATAAAACAAAATTGTTACGTTTCTAATATTTATTTCACTTAAACTTTAAAACTTTCACACGGTGGACCATGGCTTAAATAAATTATTTACACCACTGTTATTGTTGAAACCTTGGTTTACTGTGAAATAAAGGTAATATCAAAATCGTAATAAATGTGTTTTATTTATTTTGTTCACTGTCTTTATTTACTATAGCGGGGTAGCGCTAGGGAGAAATCATTCAAGGCATAGGTGCTACTCAACGGCTTCCGTCGTTTCCCCCATATATCGCTCCATTATCGTCGAATTTCTAGTGGATTGAAATATTGCATTGGATCGGAGTTCTATTAGATTATCCAAATACAATGGTATAATTCAGCTGTGAGTGTGAAGCTTGTTACATGTTTATTTAAACAAAACTGTTTATTTACATTTAGAAAAGGGCAATGAAAAGCTGCTCCTGTGCCGTGTTTACTTTTGGATCCATCAGTGAAGATTTGTATTTTGTTTTTGTGATCGATATTCATAAAACCTTTAAAAATTCCTGCCGAAGAATTGCAGGGTTTATCGAGGATTTTATAGTTTCAATATTGGGAAGGTTATCGTTGCAGTGTAAATTTAAGTTTGTTAATGCTAGGGGCATGGACAAATCAGTAGTTCTGTCCATTTTTAAAGACATTTGACAATCTATTAAATCAAGACTGATACTACGGTTGTAAGCTGTAATTGCTAGTGGAGACTGTTTTTTTGCCAATATCGGTTATGACTGATTAACATGTTAAGTTCAAATAAATTTAGATACACTGGATGTGAAGTGTCATTGATAATTTTGTGTATTAGTTTATGTGTTAACAATAAACGTCTTGAACTTAGTGAATGGGTGCACGATTCTGCCTGTAATGCTAGGATAGGCGTGGTTTTGAAAGCTCCTATTGAGATCCTAAGAGCTTGATTTTGAATACAGTCCAATGTTTTTAGGCTTGTGTTAGTTGTCGAGCCAAATAAGAAACAACTATTAAATAAATAGTATAATTTAGATCTTATTAGTGATTTATATATTTCCAAAAGAAAACAAGGTTGAGACCCTTTCCTTCCGCAGGCGAGGAATTTTAGAATATCTATGTCCCTTTAACATTTGATTTTTAAGTGTTTTATGTGTTCTCTAAAAGTAAGTTTTTTATCAAATATCACACCTAATATTTTGTGACTGTCCACTATAGGAATTTGGTCGCCATTTAGGGTGGAATTCAGAACATCTGACTCAATGTGTCTCGCCCTGGTAAAAACAAGCATTTTGCTTTTTAGTGCGTTTAAGGGTGGGCCTAAAGTTTAGATTTTTTCATTTATGGTGTTTAGTGCCTGTTGAAGTAAACTTCTAGCAATGCCAGGATTTTTATGTGAAGTGTATATTAATAGATCGTCTGCATATTGAAGACAGGTGATGATGGGGGGAATGTTTTTTGTGGATATCAATGGAATACAATGTGAACAGAACAGGACTTAAAACACTTCCTTGCGGAAGGCCTATTGATGTTTATCTAGTTGAGGTCTGCTTCAAACCTATGAATGATATTTTTCTGTTACTTAAAAAATTGTGGCAGTATTTAAATGAACTTTGATGGGATGTCAAATCTGAACATTTTTGCCAAAAGAATTGGAACATGTACGTTGCAATAGGCGCTTGCTATGTCTAGAGATATTGATAAAGTGGTTTCGTTCCGAGTAAGGGCTAGATGTATATCTGTCGTATAATGTAATAGGTAGTCCCTATTGTTTAGCCATGTTTCTTGAATTGCAGCTACGTGTATTTTTTTCTTTATTTAGAACATGTTGTAGCTTAGACCATTTAGCTTTAATGGACTGGGCATTCCACTGTATAATTTTAATATTATTAGGACTTGACATAGAAATTTTTGAATTATTATTCTGTTGCAATTTTTTATATGTAAATTGTATTAGGCTCGGGTTCTGTTAATAATACTAATTTTCACTGGATTTTGGACTATTAATTAATATTTGTAACTTTTCACTTTCCATTACTTTTGAAAACTCTTGTATTGTAAATTTGGTAATTTTGTCTATTATTGTCTCCTGAATTTGTGTTGGATTAAACTCTACCGTTTTAGTTTTACTCATGTTTCGTAGTTTTATTCTTCCTTCGTTTAGAAGAGTTTTTAAATAGTCGTTTTCTGATTCCGATCTACTCGGTTTTTGTTCCCAGCTGGGTGAATTATTTTGGTTAAATTGTACTTTTGTTTGAGTTGTTTTCTTACGATTTGGATTTTGTTTATATTGTTTATTTTGAGGTTTAGGTTTTTTGTTTACATTTTGTTTGAAATGTATATATTCTTGGTTGCTTTCCAACTGAAAATTATTTTTATTTAATTGTACAATTTCCTCCACGACCAATGGATTGTATCTATTTGGTGAAACTATGTCCACAGAGGATTTTGGCCTATACTGCGTAGGTGTTAATGTGGGGAATTCTGATCGGTTTTCTTTATCTATTCTTGGTTTACTATTTACTATTTCAGAAAAAGATTTTACATGTACATATTGTTTTTGATGTTTATTATTTTTGTAAGTGATTGGAAAATATTTACTGGCTGTAAAATAGTCCATTTTTCTTTCGGTCATTACGTTTTTTATATTTTTTTGTCGTAAAAATTCAGGACATTCTTTACTTGTGCTCTTGTGATCACCAAGACAGTGTATGCAACAAGATTTTAAATTACATTCACCATGGTAAGATTGACCGCAGTTTACACATATTTTTTTGTTTTTACAGGGTGAGTTTGTGGTATGCCCGTATGCATAGCATGAAAAACATTGAATGATAGGTATTGAATAGATATTGACCGGTATAATTACATAGTTTAATTTTATATATTCCGGTAATTTATTCCCTGCGAATGTAAGTTTAACAAAATGTTTATTGACAATTATTTCGCCTGATCTATGTTTTTTGTGATTCGGTGAGCTGGAATTTTATACGGACTTTCCGCCTCATCAACAATTGCTTCAATTTCTACATCGGGTTCAATAAAAAATACCCCTACAGTTGCAACCCTGAAAGCAGGAATGAAAACTCTATATTCCCCCAGATGAACTGATACAAGTAGTTCATTAGCAGATTGTGCAGATTTGCACAATACAGATATGTTTTTACCTTTTCGTGTAATTTCTGTAATTTTTGTATGATGGGTGTCTATTATTTTTCCTATTTTAAAAGGGTTTATCTTTTTACTGTTTTCTGGACAAACAATCACCTCAAAGGGACCTTTACTATGTTCATCGTATTCTCTCTTTTTGAAGATTTTTAAAATTTTATCATTAGGTTTATTTATTTGTTTGTGTTATGGTATTTGAATCGCCTAACTTATTTTCTATAATTGAATTAAATTTATGTTTAAGTAAATTGTTTTGCTCAGTTATATCTGCAGGTGGCAATATCTCAGTTTTATCTACATGTGGTAATATGCTGGCTATAGCTAAATTAATTTCGTTATCTGACTCCATTTTGGAGTAAAGCTAAACCTGATAGAAGCAGGTCTAGCCTGCAAGGAAAAAATTGTAATTCTAAATTAAGTTTGTTTTCTTAAGTTTACTGTAATTAAGGGTCTGCTCCAGTAAACGAGAAAGCCACCGGAAACGCAAACGCCTCTCACTGTATCCTTATCTAAACAGTGCAATTTCTTGCGCTGACATTGCCTCATTTCAAACCATTTTATAAGTCTATCTTTTATAATTGAGTGTTGAAAAAAAAACTGAATATTCTTTATACAATTTCGGATCCGGCTTGCAAATTATTTTTCGTTATTAATTTTGTATTGTGTTAGGAAAAAAAAATCAAACTTTGTACTTACAAATTGTCAAAATCTAAAGCATTTAAAAAAAAATGTAAATTGCAAGACGGATGCGTATTGTCACTGTGCTTAAAATGAAACATTGCAAACAATTTTATGATAAAAAATAAACGAAATAAATGGTTTCAAATTTCACATTGCTCTTATGGGATAAAAATCTAAGATGGCTGCCACTACAGCAGACCCTTAACAAGAATTATTAATATATTAGTTTATTACAAAAAAAAAGTTGTTATTCTATTTTATACATATTGTTCCTTTATATTAGAAACAGTTTGAAAAATATCAAGAAAAAACCTGAAGAGACAAGAAATCAAGTATGAAACAGTCCCTTGCGCATCTAATAAACACGTCAGGTCCATGCCATATCCACTCGAACTATGCACACCGAATGCTGGGAGTAACTATAGACCAAAATATTAATTTCAATGAACATATAGATAATGTTTCTATTCAATGCCACAAAGATATTAACATATTGAAATCACTAGCCTGTGGTAAAAAAGGGGCACACCCAAACATCCTTCTAAACATATACAAAGGATTAATTAGAGCGAAATTAGATTTCTGTTGCTTCCTTTTTGGGCACATAGTCAAATACAAATTTAACAAATTAGAAATAATAATTCAAAATAAAGCAATTAGGATTGCACTGGGGGCAATCAAAACATCTTCTATAATAGCACTACAATCAGATGCAGCAATAATCCCACTTAAAATTAGACAGAATAGCCTTTCAGACAAATTTTTGTATAAAGTAGCTTCAGACCAAAACCATCCTTGTCACCAAAGATTAATAGAACTAAATGTGGCACTAAATTATAAATACTGGGAAAAGAAAAACACCAATTTTTATTAAATCCTATGTATGGATTCCCTAAACCAATATCAACAAAACTGTACATCGAATACAACTAAGAACTACAGCCTTACAAAACCCATTTTACTGTCAAATATAAAATTAGTATGTAACCCCAACTTAGAAGACAACAATAGTAACAAAAAAAAAAAAACGTAGATACAACAACAATAGTATTGCAACAGTTATTTACAAACACAATAATTCGACCATGCAGCTAGACCGCTGTCATGAATTGAGCAAATTTCCAAAATTAAGTTTATATCAGCGAGTACATAATAGAATAGAGAAGACAACTGAATATATCCCATACATTAAAAGTGAGGCCAAATCCACCATATTGGTCCAACAATCAGCCTGAAATCTACGACTATCGAGCTCAGTTCACCGTAAATCTCCGCGACAAATACACCGTAATTATCAACAGTACTAATAGTTGAAGAATATTGTTGGAATTTTGCATGCTTATAGTATATAGTCTGAGGATAACGATAGTAATAATTAACAAATAATAATAATTTTATTAATTCTAGTAAAAATTTATTATTAAATACTAGAAGTTCTGTTTTTGCAAACTGACATGAAATAGTTGTTCTGTGGGAAATTTTTTTATTTTTTGATCAGAGAAATTTTGTCAGCGGGAAAGTTGTAGATAAATAACCAAATTTCGTTAATTATTTTACCATTTTTTTATCGTGTTCGGTTTTCTCAGAAATCCAGGTATACGCGGCAAAACTGCCTCTTAACGTTCACTATCGCCGCAGACCACTGCACTGCCTGGCTACGTGTTGTTGCTATGTAGGCCTACGTAATAGCATAGATCATGAATAATAAATAGATCTTGCATCCATACGGGGGCTGTGTGCCGAGAAAAAGGTGGTTGCGAAAATAGTGCATGATCGCGCCGCGAGGGAGAAATCATTGGTGTTTCACACAGCTTCCATCGTTTCCCCAATAGATAACGCCACTATCGTCGAATTTCATCTTTTTGATTAGGTACATTTTCTTGAAGAAATAAAGGTAAGTTTTTATTTCTTAATGGTCTGCAAGAATAACAGTGATCAACTTGCACAATGGAATTCGAAATTTGATGGCTAGTGTCCTTTCCATGGTATATTAGGTTTTTATTTATTTTCGTTCACCTCTCAAATTAGGAAACTGTTCTCGTAAGGATTCAAATATATCATCTACAGAGGAATCACTACTTGATAGATCAGAATCTTCCTCGCAATCCATTTTTTTTTCAAATTCTGCAACAAAAAAGTTCTAATGGAATGCTTTAATCTAAATTTAAGGAAACTAAGAGAAATAAATCAGTAGTGATACCTCGTATGTATGTCTATTTGTTCAATAACGCCAAATACTTTTATAAAGTGAAACCTCGTAAGTCTATGATGTAAAATTGATCAAGATTTTAGATAATTATAAAGCTAACAATTATACAATAATATTAAATGAGAATGAATATAACATTAAAAAATACTAATCAATACTTAGTACGTAGTATTTACCTGTAAAAACAGTCAGATTTTGTAAAATCCGGCGGAGTGCAAAGCTTACTCGTGTTTACTAAGTAAATAAACGGTACCAGGAACTGGCACATACTTTCTCACAAACATATTTAAATTATTAAACAGATTCACTGTGACTTGTAGGGTGGGGTAGGAGAGGTGATTTTTTATTAAAGTTGGAGATTAACTAATAAATATTATTATTATTATTATTATCTAGAGAGAAAACTATTCGATCGATTTCGAACAAATTTGCATCAAACACGTCAATTAGGTCTTTGTAGATGCACGAAAAAAGATTTTGACAAATTTGGAAAAACAACCCCCTTTATGGCCAAAAACCCCCAAAAATCTGTTATTATTATTAGCTAAACGAAAATTTGTAGAAACATGCGGTTTTTTGCATAGGGTAGGGCACATTAAAGGCTACAAATAAGCCAAATTTTATCAAAATCGTTAGAGCCATTTTATTATAAAAAAATAATAACTGATTTTTTGGAGGTTTTTTGGAAAAAAGGGGGTTGTTTTTCAAAAATTTTCAAAACCCTTTTTCGTGCATCTATACAGGCCTACCGGTACTTGAAATGTCTGGTGCAAATTTGTTTGAAATCGATCGAATAGTTGTCGCCATTTCGCCAAAAAACCTCCAAAAATCAGTTATTATTATTATTATTTTTAGCTAAACGAGAACTTTTAGAAAGATGCGGTTTTTTGCATATGGTAGGGTACATTAAAGGCTACAAATAAGCCAAATTTTATCAAAATCGTTAGAGCGGTTTTTTTATAAAAAAATAATAACTGACTTTTGGGGTTTTTGCAAAAATGGGGGTTGCATTAAAGGCTACAAATAAGCCAAATTTTATCAAAATCGTTATAGCCATTTTATTATAAAAAAATAATAACTGATTTTTTGGAGGTTTTTTGGAAAAAAAGGGGTTGTTTTTCAAAATTTTTCAAAACCCTTTTTCGTGCATCTATACAAGCCTACTTGAAATGTCTGGTGCAAATTTGTTTGAAATCGATCGAATAGTTGTCGCCATTTCGCCAAAAAAACCCCAAAAATCTATTATTATTATTAGCTAAACAAGAATTTTTAAAAATATGCGGTTTTTTGCATATGGTAGGGCACATTAAAGGCTACATATAAGCCAAATTTTATCAAAATCGTTATAGCCGTTTTTTTATAAAAAAAATAATATCTGATTTTTTGGCCAAAAAGGGGGTTGTTTTTCAAAAATTTTCAAAACCATTTTTCGTGCATCTATACAGGCTTACTTGACATGTCTGGTGCAAATTTGGTTGAAATCGATCGAATAGTTTTCTCTCTAGCTTTGTATACATACAGACATACATACATACAGACATACATACAGACAGACATTTTGTAAAAACCACTTTTTTGGACTCAGGGGGTCCCAAAATGGATATTTTCACAAAAATCTCAACATCAATTTTTTTTGCGATCACTATACTTTCTCTATACTATAGTATAGTGAGAAAGTAAAACCCTTGAATAATCAAAGGTAAAACCTATGACATAAGAGACAAGATTTCTCACTGTTCAATTGCAGTGATTCCATATTGAGGGAGTTACGAGGGATTTAAAAAAACAAAATTTCCCGAAAGTAGATTATTTTACAAAAAATACAAGGTCTCACTACGAGACAGATAGAGCTATTTTTTCTGTAACCATAGATACCAATATCTCAAAGGGCCGGTTTCCGAGCTCCGGATCTATAGGTTCTGGACTTATTGAGTCGAGGACTCAAATAAGCTCTCGGATCTAAATCGTCTTGCTGAGTCGCGGATCTATCTGTGAAACTCCAGGATCTATTAAGTCCTGGACCTATTTGAGTCTAGAACTTAAGCAATAAACATCGAGGGAATTTTACGGTATTTGGCGTTGTGATGTTGGCAATGGGTGACAGCCGACCGTAAACAATAGATATCTCCCCCTCTGTTTACCGTTATATGGCCTAGCAGGGTGCGTCTTGGGTTGTTTTTGTGACATATTTCCTCAAATCTGCGTCTAGTCTTCCATTAACATTGTAGTGAATTCTTTGTAAATTTATTTGGTGTAGTTATTGTGTAGTTATAAATTGTGTATTTGGTCATCGATGCGCGTAGTTATTTATAGTATAGATATTGTAAACAGTTTTTTTTGTGGTTTTTGTAAATATGAGCGGTCAAGACGTAAAAAAGCGTGTCCGATTTGAGAAGAAAGAATTGGACTTGTTGCAGCAACTGGTTGGGAAATATCCTGACGTGAAAAAAAAGAACATGACAAAAAAACGAACAGATGAAAAAAGTGGTCTGGAAGAAAATTACTGATGAATTTAACGTAGATGTATGTGTGACCAAGAGATCAACTGAACAGTTGCGGAATGCGTGGAAAAGATTGAAGAAAGATTGGAAATCCAATCAAGCTGCATTGAGGCGCAAGAAATTCAAGACCGGCGGTGGACCTGCGTCTCCGGCCCCTGAACCTAATGAAAATGACAGAATTATGGAGGAAGTTTTTTTTTGTTGGAGTAGGCGCCGCTCGAATCAATCCCGATTTTGCTAATACTATAATAAGCTTTTAATCTAAAGTATTTTTTTTATTTCGTATTTTGCTGTGAAGGAGTAAAAGTAGACCCACATCAATTTCACCCCGCTAGTACTATAAATATTTGTAATTTTGTTTAGAATACAAAATATTAATCGAGTTGTTTGCGACGGCATAGGAACAAACTGCTGGCTATCGCAGTATACTTGAATTAAAATACAATTAATGGTATTACTATTGGGATGTAATTTTTCAGTTGATGAATATGACGGGAGTAACAATACACTACTTCAGAGCAACACGGGAAAATTAAGCCCAATGAATGTGGAGCAGCAAATGCCTTGCACATCATCGATTACCCAAGAGCCGAAGAAGACCTCAAAAAAGGACCTGTCATTCGCGGAAGAATTTCATCTAACTAGAATGGCAAATATAAAAAAAGAACACGAGATGAAAATGAAGATTTTGACCCAAGAGTTGAAGGCCAAAAATCAAGAGTTGATGTATTGGCAGGAAATGTGCGCTTCAATTCAACACCCTCCTGGTGCTTTGCAGAAGATCTCCAGTTTCCCTGTGAAGAGTCCCGTCAGCAAAAAACCTTAGCGCAATCAACACTTGTTTCCACTTCGGAATGCTGTGTGGAACTCTTTCATCATAAACCCCTAATCCTGGAGACAGTAACCGAATTAGCTCACGCGTATTATCTTTTGAAAAACGAAATCTATCCTGAAACTCTTCATCAGATAACACGTGAAACGGATTAAGTGCACGACCAAGATGCCTGGGTCTACGTTGTGGTGCTTGTAAACGAACATAATTCAAATAATCTAGATATTCCATGATAACGATGCAGACATACCACTTCAAAACAACAACTGAGGCGTATATACTCTGTTAACAACTGAGGCGTAAGTCTAGGATCTAATTTTAAATCCTACCCTTGGTGAGGATCTAAAATCGTACTGTTTTAAGTCCTAGACTTAACGAATTTTGCTAAATCCTTGACTCGGAAAGAGACGAGGATCTAAGTTAAGTCCTGGATCAATAGATCCTTCACTCGGAAAGCCAAATTATAGACTCCAGAGTCTAACCAGCCAAATAAACTCTAGAGTCTATTAAGTTCCGGACTTCGCTAACGCCCTGACTCGGAAAGTCATTTTTAGACTCCAGAGTCTAAAGCCGGTTTAAGTCTAGAACTTAGCTAAATCCCGAGCTCGGAAACCGGCCCAAAATGACCAAAATTAGACGTACGAGGTCTCACTATAATATATGAAACGATAAGTATAAAAAGATAAAGTATGAACAAGATACAGCAAACATATATGTACTAACCTGGCTCGATGTGCTTATATCCATTGTCCGCATCCTTTTCGGTTTAGGAATACCAGAAGGACCTCTGGTGAGAAGAAAATCCCATATCACATACCAATATTCCCTAATCCATAGTTCTAAAATAATCAAATATAAATCCTACTTTCTGTAACTAATGAGACTTACAAAACATATTATGAACACATAGGAATTAAAACACACAGTAGTCACACCTTCCTACTAAAAAAAAATATATAAAGATATATAAAATAAAAAAAAAGAAAGAACAATCAGTGATTTGTGTTATACAAATGCTAGAAATAGAAAAAAGTACAGTGATTTTTTATAAGGGCTACATGGAACTCCAAGCCCGCCTATAATAATAGGTACAGTGACTAGATAGAGATAGTAATCTCTACCAAGTCACTGTAATAATATGCATCAAGAATCAAGAAAAAAAAAAAAAAAAATATATATATATAATGTCCATAATCAAAGCTGGTACTGGCGTGTAAGTGTATCAGTTATTTATTGTCATTTTCAGCTATTATGAGTTTGGAAAAAGTCTGTAATTATTCAGAACCTTATTTAATACATGATTCTGATTCTGATTCTGAGGATTATTATACTAGCTATCAAGATTTAGAAGTAAGTTATGTGTCAGATTATAACACGTGCGTGTTATTATTTATAGGTTAGGAAAGTCACATAATAAATGTTAACAACAGTAAAGTTATAATAGTTATATTCATATTATTGGAAGTTTTGGTGGTGTTGGTATGTCAATCAAAATAAAATACACTGTAAATAATAACTAAGCTTGACTTCTTTATTAACAAAATTATTCAACAAATTAATGGTTACAAATTGTTTTATTATAGGCCTACTAACCTACTTAGGAAAGTTAGTCAAAAATTCTAACTAGTTCGAAGTTATTAGTTAGTCCCGTAAAAAGTAACTGATAGAAGTTATTAGTTAGTTACTTAAAAAAGTAACTGATAGAAGTTATTAGTTAGCTAAAAACTAACTGATAGAAAATAAGGTTAGTTTTTGGAGAAGTTCGCTGTTGGGTTGGACAATTTTTTTAAGGATTTCGTATGAAATAAGCACACATTTTGGTAATTGATTATGTTTATTACTACTTAGGCCTACACATTTTCACATTTGATACATCAATTTTATTTATTTATCAAAAACTGAACATGATTTTAGGTTAGGCCTACAATGAACCAAAACATGTTTATTTGCAACCAAATTAGAATTACGTTTTTTACAATTCTTAACAACTGTCAGTTTTTTTAATTTTAGGTAAAAGCAAACAAAAGGTTTACTGGATTTTGTATTATCTATAAAGGTTTACAAACTATAAATCTAAATTTGTGTAGTAATATTCTTAAGTGGCACAAAACCATTTTGCAATTCGATTACTTAAGTCAATATAATGAAATGGAATAACTTTACTAACCTTTAAATTAAATCAAGCAATAGCGAAGCATTGCTGGGTCCACTAGTTGTTGATAAAAATAAGATTACACAGCATCATTATCCTCTATTCACAACTATGAATGTATGAAGCAAAATTAAAACCGTAGCCTAAAATTATCGAATCAGTCTTACTACTGTAATAAATTTAATCAAACCTTAACAACTTCTACAGTTGAAACATTTTATTGCGGCTAGACGCTTGAAAATCAAACTCACGTTTGTATTATCAGTTATCACGTACAGTCCTGATACCGTAATTATTACGGCGGGCAAACTATTGTTTGACGTTTCCGATTTTTATATAAAAACATTTAAGATTAAATAATATTTTTGCTGAAAAAAAAAATAAAAAATTTTGTTTTAAATGCTCTACAAATGATCCCCTTCAAGTTAAAACCGAATTATTATAGACTAGGCCTAACTAAGTTAAATCACTTTTCTCCGCTTAGGCCTACCTTAATATGCGCTCTTAAGTTTGAAGCACTTGTCACTGAAGCTTTTATTGTTTTTGTTTTTGGCAAGCACAATAAACATTTAAGCGTGATTCCACCATTTTCATTTTTTTCAATTTCTTGAAATAAATCGCTTATGTTCGGCCATTGAATTTCACACTTACCCGTCATCACAAACTAATATTCTTATTCTACTATCACGAAACCACAACGTAATTATTTAACTAAATTATAATACTTTTAAAGACTAAGAAAACTTTAAATATTAATCACAGTTCACTTTCACTACCACTACTACCAGATAAAAAAGGACTATATACACTACTTGTCAGAATAAACATCAACTATCAACTAAAGAGTGAAGTCATTGTCTTGAGATGACAAATATTGCCAAACATTCCCTCCCTTTACGCTATACCGTTACCAATATTGTTATTGGTTGGCGCTGCATACCACCCACCCCTCCCCATCCTGTCCTGTTGTCTTTGTCATGGCAGGCGCTGACCATTTCTGGGAGTCCCATACATAACCCTCACCGCTCGTGTCAGAAAATTCGAATTGAGGTTCTTCCGTCCGTTCAAAAATCTAACTAATTAAACAACAAAACTGCTAACGAATATATTATCTATTCGTTAGCTGGATTCTAACTAAGTAGAAGTTATTTTGATTACTTTTTAAAAACTAACAAATATGATAGAAGTTAGCCGAAATTGCTAACGAATATCGCTATTCGTTAGAATTTCTATTCGTTATTCCCAAGTATGCCTACTACTATAGATACCACAATAGTAAGAGTTTGAACTAGTATTTAAAAATACTCAGGAGGTACTGCAGGCAAGGATGTACATATTATAATTTGATATCCGTTTTAGTGTAAGAAAAAAATATTTATTTGATAAGTCAAAAGTTACTTATTTGAACAATCTTATGTGTTGATTTTGAAGGATGAACTTCCATGGTTCACACTATATTGAACTGTGGAAGCTCATATGTCAAAATTTTACTTCTTCCGTATCTATTTGGTCTGTAAGTTATTTATATCCAACAATTTGAAGCATATGGGTCACCAAAAGATAAATTAGTGCACTTTCTGGTAAGTCTTATTTAAGTCTCCCAAAAATATCTAATAACTATTAAAATGTTTCTGCCAAGAAATAGGCTAGGTGAATAGGAAGATTAAAGTTTATATTAGGACACCTGGCCGTGTTGTATGCAAAACAAAAATAGCATGAAGTTCTAACTTACAGTCTCTAGTAACAGTAGGGCCTAGATGTTCATTCAATTCAATAGTACAATGTGCTTAGGTTGGCAGCACTACTGTTTCCTAAAAGAAGACCAGGTGCCCTAAAGTAAATTTATACCTTCTAAATAAATGCACAAATCATTTGTTTTACACTGATTTAAATAAAAACCCCGAACCACAAAACTAGGAACAAAAACTAAACTAAACAACTAAATTTTAAGTTAAGTTTAATACCTTACCCTTATGTACATTTCGATGACATGGTCATCATCCTCAGAGGGTTTTAACACTACTAAAGTATACATAAAAAATTACAGCCCTATATATACTGTACACGCCCTCCCCCACTCCTCCCCATACCGGTTAATCCAAGACCGACCTTAACTGATTAACCGATATAATTTTTTATGTACTATACTTTAGTAGTGTTAAAACCCTCTGAGGATGATGACCATGTCATTGAAATGTAAATAAGGGTAAGGTATTAAACTTAACTTACAATTTAGTTGTTTAGTTTAGTTTTTGTTCCTTGTTTTGTGGTTCGGGGTTTTTATTTAAATCAGTGTGATTTTGACGCCGCAGTGCTCTTTTATTTGTTTAATCATTTGTTTTAGTTTAATTCTCAAAATTCAGATTGACTAACATAACCTAATTATGTTTTCTGTTTGAGCAGGTTCATAAATTAATGTTGAATGATCAGATTCGTACAGGAACCTATAAAAATGCCATTTTGTCAAATGAAGTTCTACTTAAAGATAAGGTTGTATTAGACATCGGTGCTGGAACAGGTATTAATTTACAAATCTCTAAAAATTAAACATGAACTGAGTTGTATAACAATTCATAGATATTTATTTAGTTTCTTTTTTACAAATATCATTTATTTAAGTTTTATTATAATTTGTCTAACATTTGTTTAAATTAACTTATATTCAAAATTATCCAAAAATATACCTATATATTATTACTTTCTCTTTAGGGTTTCTGATTCGGGTAAATAGTTTTTGCAAAATATAAATTTTAAATCCAGGCTACTTTCTACAATTCTCTTATATATATATTAATGTAAAAAAAAATATCATTTATCATTTAACACGTTAAGTGCTGAACGTAATTAAACCCGCAAAACGTATTTTTCCCTGTGACTGGGCACGGTTTTAACTGCACCTTTCCCATTCAGTTTACATTGGAAAAGAGGGAGTTAAGTCATTGTCTAGATCAATTTTTTTTACTTTAGAAGTAGTTGGTAGGAACCCTTCTACGAGTCCAGGTCCAGTAACCTAGGAAAATAGCAACTGCAAAGCAACTTACGATTGTTCAAATTGGGCGACATTTTGCTAGTCATTCATAAGAAGACACGCCATCTTGCTAGTCATTCGTAATAAGACCCTAATATGCCGCAGCACTGAAAGTGTTAATAAATTTTGCCCTTCACCTATAAAATTAAAAATGTTTGTTCTAGTCCAAAAAATCACCAATTAATTTAAGTCAATTTAACTTCTTTCCTTTGTAAAAGTGGTTAAATAAAATACTCATATATTACCTCACTTTTGCAGGTTCAATTCTTTTTCAACTTACTATAAGCACTGTATTTGGATAACCTAATAGAACTCCGATCCAATGCATTATTTCAATCCACTGGAAATTCGACGATAGTGGCGCGATCTATGGGGGAAATGACGAAAACGGTGTGTAGCACCAATGCCTTGAATGATTTATCCCTAGCGCTACCCCCCGCGGCGCGATCATGCAATATTTTCCCGACAACCTTTTTTCGCCACACTGCCGCCGTATGCGTGCATGATCTATTTTATTATTCATGATCTATGCTATAAGTCTCATAAATGTTTATCTATATCTTGTTTATAAGTTTGGTATAACTCTTTTCCTTAATTTTTTTCTTTCTTTTGTTTAATAGGTTTTAATACATTTAACCTTTTCTTAAAGAAAGGTCAGAAACAGTAGATCTCAATGCTTTTCCAATTTTCTTAAGATTCCATTAACATTGGACAATTTTAACAATTGAAAGTCTAATGCAAGGAAATCAATTTTTATTCAATCAAGTTTGTTCATGTATCGAAACATATATGTTGACATTTATATTAACTTATAAGTCTTTATTTTATTCCTGTAGTTATCTTAATAATTGTAATACTCGTTATTTATTTATTTTATGATTTACATATATTGTTTAAAATGTTTATTTATTATTTTATTCCTTAACTTTGAAGGTCATACCAATATACCAAAAATCTTTGTGTAAGTTTCTATTAGATCGCATAACATAAAGGCACTTCTTCTGTTTGTAACCTTCACCGTTTTGTACATTTTGTCACCTTGTAAACATTGTCACCTTTACATATTTCTTAAAACTACTTCACAATCCACAAACTGTTCTGTAGTTAACTTACCCACTCTTTTACTAATATAAATGGACAGTGTTAAGCGTCTTTTACATCAAATCTAAGCCAAATTCCAATATGCCAGTTTATATTTTAATTTTATAAGGCAAGTCTATCAATCCATTTACTATAAATAAGTATTTTGTTATTTATAGAATATTTTTTAATTTATGATTTCAAATTATTTTCTAAAACTATATTTATCAAGTTACAATTCTTATTATTTTAATTATGAGATTAACCCATTTTAAACGATGTCATCTGAACCAGATATTCATATAATTCTACCTCTTATGACATATAAAAATGTTATAAATTGAGCAAGTGTGAATTTATCATATGTTTTTACTTTCCTTACCCTATACTAGGTAAAAGGTAAGTATTGCGATAGACCCAAAAATTCGATGTCGAGTTTTCATAATATCTTTACGTTTCAAGGCCCCCTGAGTCCAAAAAATGCATTTTTGGCAATTGGTCTGTCTGTGTGTCTGTGTGTGTGTGTGTGTGTGTGTGTCCGGAGTGCACAGGGCAAACGGCTGGACGGATCGAACTGAAATTTACAGGATATCTTCAAACACGTAAACAATTAAACCCATGTAAATTTGAAGCAAATCGGAGGTGGTGTCTTACCGTGGGACCAGTTTTTAGCACATTTTTGGTATTTACTCCAAAACCCCTCTAACGATTTTGATTAAACTTTGCTAACATACTCTACTCAGACCCCCTTAACACGCTATGTACGCTATATACCCTTAAAAATTCGTTGAAAAAAGTTATTACAAAAACGCAAGTTATTTTGTTTGTATCTCCGAAATGGCTGGTCCTATCGACTTGAAAATGGTCTCATTCGATTCAGCGTCCAAAAGAATGTCAAAAAAGATACCCCACTCAACTTTTTCCATTTTTTCAAAAATTGACCCAAAAACGCCCTTTTTGGGGGCAAAAATGACTTTTTTTAAACTAGCCGTGTTTGGTATCGACATTGACATTTTTGGGGGTGAGAAATCGATTGAGACCAAAATCAGGTCCGTGGGATTAACTGTTTTGAAGTTAGTACCGCTTTCTTCGAACATGGTATCATCAATCTCTCGCTCGAAAAATTTGGTAATTGATACAGCATCTATTTTGGTAAGGAAAGTTGTGTGATGTGCACACCAGATGTTTTTCAAAGAAGTTTTTCTTATTTTTTTTGCGATTTATACAGAAGAGCCAATTTAAAGTTTACACATTCAGGATAGTTAAAGATCTATGAATTAAAATATAAAAGTCACATTTTAAAACATGTTTTCCCTCTTTATTGGTACTATTTTGGGATTTCCTACGGATGCATAAGAATTAACATACTTAATGTCTTGCATTTCACTAAGATGAAGTATTAGTTAAATTCAACCTGAATCTGTAAGTTTTGGCTATTAAGAGTGTGTAGCTTCTGTGATGATATGATACAAAATATTATCATTTTAACCTACGGCAAAGAAAAAAGTCCCTAATTTAAGATCCTAGGATAGCTGGGTAATTGTGCAAATGTGGGTGACTGGAGGATTTGGGAAATTTTTCTTATATTCTGAAACTACACGTTAAACTGATTCTAAAAACAACATTTTTTGTGGGAAATAAATATTATAAAAATTACAACAAAAAGAAAACTAAAAAAAAATGCTGGATAAGTTTATCCATTTTTGCTAAGTTTACACTAAACAAAAGAAACTAAACACTTACTGTCACCAAAAACGTAAATAATAAACCAAACAAACTGAACAAAAAAAGATACAAAAAATAAGGGGAAAAGGTTACAAAATATAAATCTTACAAACCGTGGATTAGTAAAATATAAGCAACGATTCTTATAAAACGACATTAAATGCAATGAAATAAATGACGAGGGTAAACTTGACAACTTTGTCAAATTGAAGATTACGTCATTCTGTAAGAAATAATTTTATTAGTCGTATCTAAATATGCCGTGAATACCAGGTGGTGTTTCCCAAAATGAATATAAATTAAAAATTAGCATACTTAAAAAATGGGTGCCTTTTGCAATGTATGTACTATGTCTTTCTTGCAATGTTGCCATAAATCAGATGCAGATATTCTCAAATTTTATGTTGATCACGGCGTTTACAGTCATATGTGTTTGTGTGAGAATAATTTACTGGTTGTGAATGAAGAAGTCGGGTTTAAGTTCAGGTGCGGGACGGGATATTATTTTTGTCCGTACTCCTTCCAATTACATTATTTTATAGTACCTGGAGACCGAGCTAAAGCTCGATTATAAGCAGGGCTATGATTTCAATAATTTGGATTATTGAGTTTTGAGGTTAGGCCTATAACATTAAACAACTAA
>JAGFPH010004825.1:20281-32692 GCA_018207615.1 Philaenus spumarius | reverse complement strand
AAAATGACCCGATCTAGGAGTCGATTTCGATTATCGATTTTAGGAGTACCGGACCCACGAACTAATTTCAATCTATTCCAGTTACGTCAATTTTTGAAATATCAACATCAAATTTGTTTTACAAGTTGAGTACACCAGTTTTAAATATTCTTAGTAAGTATGAACTGTTTTTTTCATGTTATTTTTAAAAACGAGGCGCTTGAAAATAGTCTTCTGTTTTACCTATCTCGTTTTAACTACAACACCTTTTTATTCAACGACTCCATTTTCGACATTCTTGAACATATCGATTTAAAAATTGGTATAAAAACACAATTGACTAATCTGCAGCCGATTAACTCAAGCGTTTTGATGAAAAATCTAAAAAGGTCTAAAATTATACTTTTTTAAGTTACTTGTGCTTTGAAAAGTAAATAATAAAAAAGGTTTATACTCCTTGATCTTGTTTGAATCTATATATTTAACTTGTAAAAAAACTTTCAGGTTGATATTTTAAAAAATTTCTAAACTGGAGCTGTTTAAAATGAATTGGTGGGTCCGGTACTCCTAAAATCGAGAAACCCACTGATAAGTCAAGTGGCTCTAGATCGGGTCATTTTCAAGATAACAAGCTGAGACTCAGCATAAATGTTTAAAATATATATTTTAACTCCTATGTCAAGTTTAAATTCGATATATTAAAATTTGGCCAATTTAGAATGAGCCAACGCTTCATATATGAATAAGATGTCCCCTTTTAGTGATTTCCCCTGCTGCAAAATACATATCTGCATTATCGAATTTTTTCCAGACAAACCATTGCTCGGACAAAATAAATACATATGTCCTTTTTTGTTGAAAAATACCTCCCCTACACGGTGGTATTTTTTATTTTTCTCTATCTTCATCCCAGCTCGAAATATTAAGGATAATCGGGAAAAAAATGATAATCGATTTTTTTTTCGACTTTAGGAAATCGATAGACGTAAACTTTTTTTATGTTAATCAACATACTTGAATGTACTTATAAAAAAAAAAATCAGCCATATTGTAAATTACTGGAACTTTGGGTTGTAACGGAAGGTTACAAAAACTAAAAATATCTATGAACTTAGCTTCTTTTGCTTTTCAGCCCCACGTTGGGAAAGCCATTTTGCAACGATGAACGTCGCAAAAATAATAAAAATAAATAAAAGTATAATGTGTTAAAAAAAATGGGGTTCAGTAAAAAGTTCAAAAATTAAAAAAAATGTTTTAAATCAAAATAAAAATGCTATATGTGGATTATCTAACAATTATCAATATCTCTTCATCACCTCCTTCACTTATTCACCTTAAAAACAAAAGTCGTCGCTCATGTAAAACTTAAAATCACTTATATACCTCCTAGGCCTATTGCCTTACTTCAATAATAAATCATCACCCACCTAAACTCTCCATAACATCTTTCTCCCAACTTCAACGTAGTACAATATCATATTTTTCACCTTACTTCAACTCACCTTACTATAATTCACCTTACTTTAATTCACCTTAAAATCACCTTCACTTAACTCCCATAATCTTAATAAAAAAAATAATAATCATAATGTTCGCGATAATCCACATATAACCTCACTTATGCACTGTTTGCATATATTTACTTATAATTATTAATCACTGAGAAATATTTGTTAATTGATTTTATTTTCTCAGGGGTGGATACCTGGCTATTAAAGTACTAGCTAAAATGGACATTCGTGGCTATATAAAGAAATTCAAGGCATCGTGGCAAGACAACTATTATTTACTCAAACATGATTGAAAATGAATATTTACAGCAATTAAAAGACATCAACATAATGATACAAATATATAGACAAATCAAAGAACTATTTACAATTATACAAAGTTTTGCCATCCATATCTTAAGTTATGACGCAATAGAAATCAAAGAAGTTAGTTTTTTAGTAAAATGAAAAATTTTTTATATCTGCAGACTAAAAATATGTCCTATGGCCATTGTTACTTACAGTTTCACTTGTTATATTCGTCGCACTGTTCTTTACCTAGGATTTTTTGTCAATAACACAATTCACTTCTGAAGCCTATCTTACACCATCCCGTCAAAGCACATGGAAAAATTATGTGTCGAAAAACACTTAGTTTATTTGATCAATTCAATTTCTGATAACAACACCAACTCGAAGATACATTTGTTTTAGTTTGGGACTAAACTTGTCACCATTTTGAAAGAAAAACTACATTTTTCGTATATTATTACAAGCCGACTTTGTGCAACTCACATGAACTGTTACGCCATCTTGCTAGAAGAAGAAAGTGTTTCTAGAACGTACTGTCTCGTTCCACCGCTACCAGAACGTTCTGTCTCATTCCGTATCTTTCGATATCTGTGTTCCTTCACGTACACAGGTTGATCCCCTCTCTCTCTTCTAATTTCTTCCATGATCATTGTATATGTTATCATACTAAGATCTCGATACATATTGAATTGTGTTATGTCCTGTTACTATTTTTTATTTATTGAACTGTTTATAATTTCAACTGCCGCTTTATATTGTTCGCTTATAACGCACCACTCATTGAAACAAAGTTTTTATATAATTTTCACATTTTACATACGTTCATATATTAATATGTTTTTTTAAGTCTGCTTTTATATTACTTACTTTTACAGTCTGCTTTTATATTTTATTATTTGTTTATATAAAAAAAAATGATTCTACTGTAATTATTTTGCTTCATCAAGAAATGTATATATAAAAATTATAAATGATTAATATTATTTAAGTATTGCGTCATTTATTCATTTGGACCAAACCTCTGTGCTTTTAGACACTATAGGAAACAGCTGACTATTTCTTATTTTATATCTTCTCTGTGACATGGCTGTTAGTGTTACAGGGTCTAAAATTACCTCTACCGACTGGCCTATTACTTAATTATTAAATACTTAATTACAACACTACTTCTGCTCAGATTAGTCTACCTATTACCTGTTCATAATTTGAATACTTTCAAAACATATAAGAAGACGTAATTTTCATTCTGTATACTTCATTTTGTATAGTGCTTTTTATATTTGACACATTGACAACAGTTGTTACATAGTCTAAAACCTTCATAAGCCTCAGAAAACTTGGGTCAACTACGAATAGTAAAAAAGATTCATTGCAAATTCAAAAACATTTAATGGGAAAAATAACATTGTTAGAAAAATGACAAAAATGTAAAAACTAAACACAACAACTTACATTTACTGCCCTAAAAATGTTATTACTTTAGTTAAATTGTCGGAAACCTGAAAATGAATGAATGAATATTTTATTGATCCTTATAATATGTATATTACATTATTGCACAAACAAAATCATATTATATATGTATATATATATATATCTTATAAACTAAATTAAATAACAAAAGAAAAAATAGCTCTATTTACAAAACAATCATAATATAAGGATCATAATTTAAACGACCTCGATGTTTTAAAAACGTGTTTGAGGTAGTGAGTAAATAAAACAATTTAAAAAAGAAAAACACAAATACACACACACACACAATTGTAAAAGCTGCCGTGAAATTGTTTTGTGTTTTTAAATGTACTAAAAATATATAGTTTTAAATATATTTCTGAAAGCCGGTCAGCTAATTTATGTATTTTTGTTTGTTTTTCCTTTTTGTCTATAGAAAAAAATACAGAAATTAGCTGACCGGTTTTCAGAAATATATTTAAAACTATACATTTTTAATACATTTAAAAAAACAAAACTTTTTCACTGCAGCTTTACAATTACTTTTCAAAAACACAAATTAAATACATACGATTTGGGGCGCGAAATCGTCAAAAGCGCTCGGCAGTAGGATGACTCATGCTCGCCGCCGCCATCTTGGTGGAGGTTCTCGCTAAAAAGTCGGCTTCAACGATCGTCTCCCATAGCCTATTTAGGTTTTATACTATGTAATCATTGGTTAAAACGTTCTTATAAAGGCTATAACTCAATTTGTAGGTTGATACTATGATGTGGAAAATCATTACTGATTTTGTATCTGAAAAATTGCTAAAGCTGTTTTCATAATTTCAGCCATAGTTAAACTACCACATATTTTATCAAATAATAAGATATTCAATTTGAAATAACTGTTTATTTTTAACAGGTATATTATCCATATTTTGTGCCCAAGCTGGAGCACTTAAAGTGTATGCAGTTGAAGCCAGTAGTGTAGCAAACATCGCAAAAGAAGTAATCAAAGAGAATAAGTTTGATAATGTAATAGAGGTATGTTTATTTTATGATTATAAAAGATGGGATTTATTTGCCTGATAATTGTCATTGTTAGTAAAAATAAATATAACCATCTTCGGTCAGGTTAGTGAATATTTATTGTACGTTTTTCTTGTTTAACATTTTTAATGTATTACTCGTATACCAGTTAGACAAATGAAGACATGGAGTGGCTTAACTCACGGAAATAGCCAACATTAATGGTTGGTTCAAACTGTCGCATCCTAGCATATGATGTCGCTGACTTGCTAACAGAGCTACAGAACAGTCAAATAAGTTGAAAACGGCCATAAAAATACTTTCAGATATTATTGATTAGCGCTAACATTATTTTTGGAGCAATGGCTTCTTTCTGCCTGCCTCTGAGAACACACCAGCTTCGGCCAAGTATTTTGAAGTTATACTTCTTTGCGCCCGTTAGACACTTTGGGATGGGATGTTGGTCGAGAAACCGCGTCACGCTGAAAAGTAAGAACAAATTTTTAAGAACTATCGTAACTCTCCCTTGGACTAAAAGCCAGTGGCTAATTACTGTTATTATGTCTCTCTTACACAAGTTCAATCGTTGGCCGAGCGGTCTAAGGCGCTGGTCGTCGCTGCCGTCAATCCCCGATCGTGGGTTCTAATCCCGTCCACGGCCGAAATTTTTTTTTCAGTGATTTTCGTTTTTTTTCAATAATTAATCGAACTAAAAATTAAAAAATAAATATAGTTTAAAAAAAACTAAAAAACACGCTTTTATAATACATTGAACTAAAAAGTGAAAAATAAACATAGTTTAAAAAAACTAAAAAACACGCTTTTAGAGCATATCAAACTAAAAAGTTAAAAATAATTTTTCAAAAATAATCTTAAAACAATAATAAACGATAAATACTAGCATTGTTGTAAAAAAAAAGCGTGGGGCGCTTTGTCCATATTTCTCGTACATCGAGCGCCCAACGCTTTTTTTTTACAACAATGCTAGTATTTATCGTTTATTATTGTTTTAAGATTATTTTTGAAAAATTATTTAAGTTATACTTCTTTGCGCCCTTTGTAATCGGGTTGGGGTGTCGGTCGATCAACCTCGTCACGCGTTAGGAGTCTAATCCGGAAAGTGCCTTTTTATTCCTTTTCTCTACAAGAGATACCTCAAGAATCTCGGTGGGTGAGTGGATAACGCACTCGACTTCCACGCTCCCTGGTTCGATCCCCGGCTGGGAAATTTTTTTTCAAAAATTATAGGAAAGTATACGAATGGCCAAAGAAGTATAACTTCCACCGTCTGGTCCGACGCAGACCCAATTTTTTTTTTACTATTTCAAAGAAGTACTCTATACTCTTGTTTCATTACACGTCACTGAAAACAGCTATTTCTAAAACTTGCAAAGAGTATTAAGAGGTGCCGTTTTAAGATCAGCAGTGCCACTAAAAAATACTTTCAGTATGTCAATCTCAAAATAAACAATAGTAACTAAGCACTTTACTCACTTTTTTATTTTAAATGTAGATTAACTGTTAGAATCCATTTGCCTAGTGAGACTATGTTCTAAGTAAGCTGTTAATTATAACAATTTTATTTGCTTTGTTTTTATTTTGCAGTATTGTTGCCGCTCCGATATAATGAATTTAATAAAACAATTATGACCTAGCTCAGTTTGCGGCAAAAAGTTTTAATTTAGCCTGAAGGGAGTGAGGTGAAGCCTCGCTGATTCGGTCTTGAAAAGGGCCGAATGTGTTGGAGAACATGTGCCTGAAGGGCTTGCTATTGCAGGTGAAGCTTGTGAAGGGTTCGTAGCGCTGTGCTGTCGTTGCGTTGCGAAGTTTGTGACGAAGAACACAACACCCTTACCAAAGTGCTGTGCCTGTGAGACACAGTAGCTCTAAGCAAAGTTGCTCAATGCCCGGACACCAAGACCGAAGTTAAGGATATGAAACTACTGTGCTTTGTGTCGGTCCTTAAAAAGGCTGTATGTATGCTTGAAGACGTGTGTGTGTTTCGGGTGACGCGTAGCGGAGGTTCAAGCCGAGCCTGCCTCTTTTCCGCGAACTTAATGTATGCTGTTTTGCGCTGTGAAGTTGGTGTAGTAGAAAGAACAAGATTTTTGAATTAGAATTAAGTTTTTGAATTTATTCGTCCTTTTACACAACCTGGCGATTACAACCCCACTAACTTGCCGACTCTCCCTTAGCTTCACTTCTCTGTGGCGTGGTCTGCCGTGCTTCGGCACTAGTCCGGCCAACGTATCCTTCCGTACTTCGGCGGCTTCCTCCGTTGTTGGTTGTTTCAAAGTCCGCTGGCTACTTGGTATTCGAGTGTAGTTCACTTGGTGGAATCCTGGTAGGTTCCGTTGATGGTGAAGAGTTGGTGTTCGTCTACAGAGTCCACGTAGGATCTGTTAAATTTTGGACTATTTCCCGCCGTATATATACAGTATTCCAGCGAAAAGTAACACCTGCCAGAGCTGGTGGACAAATTGCCGGGCAGCAAAGTTTCGATGTTCCGAAGCCACTGGAGTGATGAGTTAAGTTGGCGCAAACTTAAGTTAGCGTGTTTTGTTTTTAAGTTCGCGTCGGGACTTAGAAAAATTACGAAGAAATCACACGGTAGATTGTGACTCTCTCGGACGAAATGCGATGAACGCCGAGAAAGTTTGAAGGGGAAGTTCTGATCATTTTTAAGATGATATATTTATTTTTTCTGTGGCAAACTAAATATATAACATTACCGAGGAGCTGAATTTAGTGGGGAGTTTGAGTTATTTCGACAGATATTTCGCGGGAGACTGGCCGAATAACTTTCCTGTAAGGCTGGTTCCACATGGTCCGGTTTCTCGGGATCCCGAAAATCGGGATGACGACAGCACAAGGTTTTAAATTGGCGCATTCAAACAGTCCGTCGAAAACGGACATCCTGATTTCCAACGGATGGTGCTGCCGCACTGCAGGATCCCGAGAAACTGGAAGGAGATACAAAACTCGTGCATTTTCTAGTTTGCGATCAGACAGTCCGGTTATTCGGGTCCGTTGCATTGCTTCTTGTTGTGTTTTGTCAACACCAAAATGTTTGATATTAACAAACTAATAGAAAATGTACATGGAAACCCACCCCACATTCATGTACATGTTTGTAGACATTCCTAGTGACAGTGATTGTGATAATGATTGTTAAAAAAATATATGACTGAGATTATAAATATAGTGGTAATTTAAAATTATACTGAACATATCGTCAGTAAAAATCTATTTTCTCTAAAAACATACATTTGATTTAGATGAAATTTGATATATGTATAAACAATATATGTATAAATACAATATAAAATTTATTATTGTAATCGTAGCCATATCCCATTGCTATTATAAATAATACTATTATTTATACTTGCCTTAGCAATCCTTTTAGAAGTCTTTATATCGTTTACAGCTGTTTCACCTTTCATTTTCAGGCATCTTCAGAACGAATACACAAAAAACACTTTTCACAATTACTCGTATAAACAGAGATTAATATGATATTTAACACAAAAATAAATAAAAAATGATAAATAAAGATACAAAATAGATAGACATAAAGTGTGATATATGATAGACTTGATAACAGTCGCATACTGTTACTTAAATAAATTTAACAAGTGTTTTAAATGTTTTACCAAGTGTCGTTTTGTGTTTTTATTTATTATGTTTTTGTTTATTTATGTGTTAAGTACCAAATTAATCACATATATTATTTCTCAAGGCTATTTTTTTGTCGGTACGCCATAACTTCCTTAATACATCATCAAATTACATGAATGAATAATCATTTTAAAGCTTTCCTTAACCACTACACCGGAAAAATATACAAAATACAATTATACGAAAAAATAAAATTTTCCTGGTGTTGGCAACACTGATGATAACAATACCCAGCTGGAGAGCTGCCGTTATGCCACTACATTGCTATATTACGCACTATACGATACTAAATATACGGTGTGTACTTTAATTAAGTGGGATTTAAGTAAGTTAGAATGCGAATGCTTCGCACGGGTCAGCTAGTCTCTGTTTATAAGTGTAATTGTGAGAAGTGTTTTTTCTGTATTCGTTCTGATGATGCCTGAAAATGAAAAGGTGAAACAGCTGTCAACGATATAAAGACTTCTAAAAGGATTGCTAAGGCAAGTATAAATAATAATATTACAATATAAAACATTGATAGCACTACTATAACATTTAAATAAACAGGCCAGTAACTTTACTCTACTGCTATCAACAAAGTTTTTACCCAACCTAAATGCGAGATTGCGCATAGTCTACAATGGCTTAGGTTAAGTATTGCAATGCATAGTGATTTTGAATCTTATAGTTAATAATAATTTTCAAAAATATAAACTAAAAATGAAAAATAGATTTCTAACCCTACAATTGTCGATGTTAATTTTTTGATATGCCAAGCCATTTCGGTGCGTTGCAAGTACATTTTCAAAAATTCGCCAAATACAGTAATTATAAACCAATCCAAAAGTTTACATAGCTTTTTTGTAGAGAAAGGTTCAAAGAATTCATATGTGCCAGTAAAAAATTTATTAATTATATTACAAAGTTATTAGCTCAAGAAACAAAAAATTTTCAAGTAACGAAAGAAAAAAGTTAAACTTTAGGCCTACATAAAAATTAGTAAACATTTTTTGTAATTTTTTAAAAATGTACAAAAGTTTTGTAATTTAGTTCTAAATAGTTTTTATGTTCCTACTAAGTGTAAAGTCCTAAACTGAATAATATTATAGGCATTGTTCTAAGGGCAGGAGTCCGTTTTGCCGGGACCGTGTGTCCGCAACAACTTGATCCCGAGAAACCGGACCGTGTGGCCCCAGCCTAAAACGAGGTCTTGTCTGTGGGGAGAAGTTAAACAGTAGAATTGAAGGATCCGTTCGCAGTGATGTCGCAGTGTCCTTGGCGGGAGAACGTGTCTACGTTTCCCAGACAGCTGCAGTGAATTGTCGGAATGGTCCTTATGAAATTTGTGGGAAATAATGCTAGTGACTTTTTCGGAAGATGAGGTCTCAACTCCCGAGGAAAGTAAACGTAGATTATTGAAGTTTGCCGGCTGATATCATCGTGTCCTTGGCGGTCGAGCAGACAGATATTATATCGATCGCGGTCGTGTTAGAGTGAAGTTCTGGGGAAGTTAAGGCGAGTTTTCCTGTAAAAGGCATTTACGGGAAAATCTCATGGCGCTGACTGAAGTTGGCCCTTTTGCGGGCCAAGAAAATTGTTGGTGAACTGTTGATTTCTTTTCCGCTGGACTGTATATATAATTGCTGGGGAATCTCACGAAGAAATTTATTGAAAGTAAGAGTAGCTGCGCTACGACAGTATGATAAAAAGTATCGCACATAAATCGTTCAAAACTGTCTATTGAGGGCTTGCTCGAACTATTGGAAAACTCGATCTCACATCAATAAAGTCCACTCGTGGAAATAAAATATACTGTTGACATTTCATTGAAAATGTTAACACTAGCCTATATCGGTTCTATGGTAAAAATTAGTTATTTAAATATTTTTTTTAATGTAACTACCGGTACCTACAGTAAAATAATTTATGATCACAAAATCTCTGAAACCACAATGAGAAGAGACTTGAAATTCTTTATGTAAGCCTAAATTGGGAATTAGATTCGCAAAACAGTCCTAAATCCAGACTTCAGCTGTCAAATATTTTGTTTTAATAGATTTGGAACTTTTTTAATAGATTTTTGTGAAAACCTACTACTAAATAAATAATTAAATATTATTACTTGTTTTATTGGGAGGGCTGCGCTCAAAAGCCCTTATGGGTAAGCCATAACTGATGTAAGGTAGATATTTTAAAAGTTTATTTTTAGTGAACTGCTGGGGTTGATCACCTTAAAGAAATCTGTAAAAAGTTGTATGACAATTTACTAAAATTTGGGTACTATCAAAATAAATTACAGTCAAAATTGTTTATAACGTCCACCAAGGGGACAGGGAAATCTGGACGCCATAACCGGTGGTCGTTATAACCAAACACTATTACAGTGCATTATTTTATTTTTGAACTTTCTAACAAGGAAAAATCAGAACGTTAAATTTAACAATAAATCATGTATACAGTATTTTGGAAAAACAGTGCTTTTATAATTTTTAGTTACATTATACAATACTGTATTTATAATACACTCACATACATGTTATAGAAAAAAATATGTGCCACAGTAAAAATACTGTTCATAACATATTTAAACATATGAAGAGCATACATATTCATAATACATAAAAGAAAGAAAAATCATTGTTTAAAAATGTCCATAGTTAATTTTTTGTTTAATAGAATGTTTATTGTAATAAATGTTTTCAATTTTGTTTTCTAAGACGATCATAGCTTCTTTAACATGTTGCTTTGGCTCTTCCTGAAATAAGAACGATCTCACTGTTGACATGGCGTTCATTGCAGTGCTAGCAATGACTCACTCAGAACCAGAACATAAAATCAACTGTGAGAAAAATAACTAGTAAATGCTCAACCGTATTCCGAAAATTCTACGAGAACTTATTTATAGGAACATTGTGTATCAGTATCCAAGTCACTACTTAAAGTAAAAATTATTATATTTACCTTCGTATTTCCGTCGTGTGACTTCCTTTATATATTATGGCAACGCGTTTCGGAATGGTAGAGTACTCCCTAAAATATTGAATAATGTGTTTGGAAAACTGAATGTCACATTAGCCTATAAAACAGAGAATAGTATTAAAAGAATATTGCAACCCAGAATAATGACACCTCTCGAAGATAAGACCGGCATCTACAGGATTAATTGTAATGATTGTGAACAATATTACATAGGACAAACGGGAAGACCTTTTATACAACGATACAAGGAACACCTGCCAAAAAGGACACTCCACATAAAATCAAATTTTGCCCGTCACATAATGGACAATGACCACACGTATTCGAGTTTTGATAAAAATTTTAAACCTTTAATTGTATGCAATAAAGGCACATACATGGACGCCGCTGAAGAATACGAAATATACAAGGCATTTAAATTAAAAGATGAACTATTAAATGACCAGCTGAACTTCAAATCCAATAGGCTTTATGATACTGCGATAAGCGTTGACAATAAGATTACTTGAATCAACAGTTCAGTAGTTGGTCAACCTTCCAACGGTGCGCACCGATTCCTCGCATCAATATATGTTTTTGTTAAATGACATGTGTGTTTGTGTTTGTGAAATGTTTTTAATGTAATATATGACGACCTGATCTTCAGAGAAGCCAGACGATGGAACATAGATTCCAAAACGCGTTGCCATAATATATAAAGGAAGTCACACGACGGAAATACGAAGGTAAATATAATAATTTTTATTTATAGGTAAACCAATGTTTGTTTACTTCCCGCAGGTCTTTATAAACTTTCTGCCGCCTGCAGTCGTTATAAACAAATTTTAATTCCAGAAAATGACTAAACCCGTGTTACTTCAACCAATTTCGTCGTTATAGCCGCCGTCGTTATAAACACTTATTTTTCCTGTAATGTCCCTATGAGAACCAAACTTTTACTCAGAATTTCGCCTTTATAGATGGTATGTTGTTATAGCCGACGTGATTATAGGAAGTTTAGACTGTACTTAGATTATAATTTATTTTACTGATTTCAGGTTTTTGAATGCCGTGTAGAAGATGTGAACTTACCAAGTAAAGTAGACATAATTGTTTCTGAATGGATGGGATTCTATCTGCTACATGAGGGCATGCTTGACAGTGTTTTATTTGCTCGAGATAAATTTCTTCAAGATGGAGGAAGGATTTTCCCTGAAGAATGTGTTTTATATGTAGCAGCTTGTCAACTGGATGGTTATTTTGAAAAGTGGAACAATGTATGTGGTGTTAAAATGAAGTCTTTTGGTAAAAAGTTGCGTAAAAATTATCAAAAAAAACCCGATGTTACAATTTTAGAGAAATCAAGTTTAATAAGTGAAAAACACGAAGTTTGTAGATTAAAATTAAATAATGTGGAGCGCAAAGACCTTGATAAAATCTCCAAAAAGTATATTGTACCTGCTGCTAAAGGAGGCAAGTATCAAGGAATTTGTCTTTGGTTCGATGTCACATTTCCTCACAATGAAGATGTTGCTCCTATAGT